>JAJOOE010020397.1:0-16008 GCA_036250405.1 Solanum raphanifolium
CTTAAATTTATTTTTTAATAAATTTTTAAAAATAAAGGAAAAAAAAAACTTCTCCATTTCCTTAAGAATCCACCGTCTTCAACCTTTTTTTTTTTTACAATAAATTTTTAAATTTATTTTTAATGGTAATTTTTTGTTTTTTCAATCAGTTTTAAAATTTATTTTTATAATGATAATTATTATTTTATTTGGTGCTGACACATGACACTTTTTACTTCTCCTATGATAAATAGATAGATTAAGATGATGATTATTATTATTATTATTATTATATTATTATTATTATTATTATTATTATTATTATTATTATAATAATAATAATAATTATAATAATAAATAATAATTTATAATTGATTATTAAGTGTATTTTTAGTTACCGTAGTATTAAATGTGTCAACACTAAAAAAATTCTAAAAAATTGTGGTATGGACAAATAATTTTTAGAAATTGTGGTATTGACAAATAATTTATTTTTGTTTATTTAAAATGTTTTGTAACTACCGTAGGGTCAAATTGTAATTATTCAAATGTTTCAATATTTATTTAAATAATTATTTATTATTGATTAATTAAAATGATTTAAAATTTAATATTCCAAAAAATTGTGGTAATGACATGTGTCATTTTTTCTTCTCCTTTATATATAGAAGATAGATTAGCTACTTATTTCCAAAACAAATAGGAAATATGAGAGAGTTTGGGGTTTCACTATAAAAGCACTTTGTAACAAGTAACAATCAACAATATCCCCAAACTGAGAATTTATAGAGAGAATTAACCAGAATTGTGTTTACCAAGATTGTTTGATCATTTTTGGGTTAATACAAAATTTTATCTTGTGTGTTAGTATATTAGTTTATCAAGCTCATGCTACATTTAACTGTTTCTCAACCAAATTTAATGTCTATCACTTTTATCCTTTCGAACTAAAAGTGTTTCACTCATTTCAAAAGATATTTACTCAAGGTTGATTAATTTTTCTACAACATTAACTATTAGACGAGTTCAAATTCTAGAATCCTTGTTATTAACTCTTTTCCCACATTTATGCTCTTTTACTCAAATAAGCTAAACTTAGGACACATTTTAATGTTTGCAACCATTAAAAGTCGATTAATATGAAAGAGATAATAAGATATATAATCACAACACCCGACTCATTTCATAAAGACCCTGTTTTAGGTCAAATCATCATGAATTTCACAACTCTCATTTGTGAGGTTTATCTACTCTTAATAATTGAAACAAAGAATATAATTGCGTTCATTCAATAAGAAATTACTTACAAATGTAGAGACAATCACACACTTTGATTTCAAGAAACCAATGATTAAATTTTCTAACTCTACTACAAATATATCCAAGCTTAAGTGCCTTTAGTATGAAATGTGAAGATTTTTTCCAAACTCTTCTACTATTTGTTCTATCATGACCAATATTGAATTAGAACATCACAAAAGTTTTTCCTAAATCTTGGAATTCCAGCGGGAGTGATAAGGATAGTCATTTGAATCGGAACAATTCTGTCTCTCAATAGTTGGTGTTATAATAAAATTTCAAATGACTACTTGCTTGCCCCACGTCCAGTCCAGTTACATCCTGTTTTTTGGTATAGTAATAAACCTATGTACTTGCAAGTTGTATATTAAAAATTGTCTTGACATTTCCTAAATATATTAGACTTTTGACATTAACCTAATAATAATGGTACACACTATGTTTTATTTCTTAGTATTATTATATAATTTTGGAGATATATCACCGTATATCTATTATTAACAACCCCCATTCTTTGATTAAGAGTGACTCAATAAAATTAATAGTCTAAAACAAAATTTTAATAATAGGTTTATTTATTTCCTACTTTTTATTTATAGTGTAGTTTCCTTAACCTACGTTTCATATCAAAATGGTTAAATGGTACCCACCGCCTTGTGATTGGTGGAAATGCAACACAGATGGAGCATCTAGAGGTAATCCAGGTCGAGTGTTGCAGTCTTTTGTGTCAAAAACCATGAAGGAGATTTAATTGGTGCTAAAGGAGTGAAAATTCCTAATACAACTAATCTTGTAGCTGAGGTTGTTGCTACGAGAGAAGGTTTACAATACTATTTTGAGAATAACCTTACAAATATTATTCTGGAAACTGATTCTCTAGCTATAGTTCATATACTCAACGGAGATTGGAAACTCCATGGAATGTGACAATGGAGGCCAATTCCATAAATAGATGGAGAGAAATTATGTCAGTAAGAGTACAACACTTAAAGGAAGGAAATACTCTTGCTGATTTTTTTGCTAATCTAATTTTTCATTTTGCAGGTACATATGAATTCAATCCGTTTCAGGAAGTTCCAAGTGCAGGCAGAAGAATCATCAATTTAGATAAACACAGCAGTCCACAATTGAGAATAAGGCAAACAAGTTTTACAACATAAAGTATTATGTAATGTATTAAGTTCAGTCTCCTATGAGTGTCAACATATATTTTAGATTAAGTAATCTACTAATATACTTCACGATGTCTGAATTAGTTTCTGTTGGTTAATATATCATGCACCTGGTGAGAGCTTTGAGGTGTTACATATGGTATAAAACCAGGACTCGTGGGGTTAAGAGTAGCATATTTAATTTATAGTTGTGTTAAATTCATATATAGTAGGATTACATAGAAAGGTAATGTTGATGAATATGAATGTCCATAAGAGGAGAATGTTAAGAAGGGTCCTGAATTGGTCGATGAACTTAAGTGTTGTTTGTTCAAACACACGGTGTGGAGCCTCAAAATAATTGAAATCAGTAAGCATTTTTGTGGATTTGGGTTTTGGTGGTGGTATTAAATCTTTTGGATTTCAACCCACCGAATTCAGATTTATAAAAGGAAAATTGATGCTACCTGAGGTTACCGTGTATCATCCAAACAATAAGATTTTTACGCACTGGATCTTGAGATCAGGAGGTGAAATACTTGCTCCAGCACTATTGTAACAAAATCAATTAGGAATCCCTGGAAGATATACGCTGATCATTCCTCTCTCAAATAGCACCTATGTCAAGAAGATATCATTAAATATACCTCATGAAACTTAACGACTATCTCGAGGTGATATTCTTTATTTTTGCAAGGTAGTAGAGCTTTGCGGAGAAGACGGTTAAACTAAAAATGCCGACGCCACCGCCGGTGCCGATGTCTCTTCATCTTCTTCCTCCATTGACTGGGTTAGGAAAGTGTTTCTGTTCACACTTCCTTTCTTATTTTTAGCTTTTTTTTTATATTTCTATTTTGTTTTATGTTGGATAATGGGTTGGGGCCATTTTGGCTCAGCCTATGTACAAATTTGTTTTGATTTCATTTGGAAATAAATGAGGCTTTTAAAGCCTACACTTTGTTTTAAAAAAAATAAAGTAGTTTCCTTAAAAAGCATAAATTTTTTAACTTTACATAGTACTATTATTACTAATATTTATAATGATTAATGTTAATAAGATGTAAGCATTCATTTGCAATACAATCTGTTGGAGAATGTTGTATAAATTTTTATTTATTAATATGAAGATATGAGTAATTTAATTTAAAATTCTAAAATATTATCTAAATATATTTCCTTAAATCTTTCTTGAACTACTAATTTTGGAACTTGAAACTTACTTTACTCATGAAAACAATGCATATAAATGTTATGACAAGGTTTCAAATAAATAACTTTAGCTAAAAAGGATGTATGTGGTAGAATAAACATGAACCATCAATCAAGAATCATAAATGACTATAAAATACAATAGTAGACTTCGGGGGTAAAAATTAACCTAGTTTTGATATTACTAACTTAAACTGTAGATGTAGGATGTGAGGAAGAACTGAATTCCTCACTATGAAACTCTTACATACCTTGAATCACTCTAATTGAAACTTTAACATTGAAGAGGAGTTTCAAATGTGTCTTCTTGAACCTTGAGTTGAGTTCTTGTTCCACTAGCTATGTGAGGAGGATTTATCACGACCCAGGCCTACATCCTGGACGTGGTCGGTACTCGAGAATCATTTCTGGTCCCGAAGTGAACCCTCATCCTAGCTGACTATAAGCGGAAAACCATCTCAAGCAATAATAGGCTTAAAGCAGAATGAAATTCATTAAACTCAAATACTCAACTCATAAAGTCTGAAAATAATCAATAACAATACTTATAGTTTGTAAAACAACTCAAAAGAAAGTAAATGCTGAAAGACACCTCGACTCTATCTATCTATAAAGCTCTAGTATAAAAATATGAGTGTCGGGACAAGACCCACGACACCTCAAAACTACTAATTAGAAAGTAAATGGGAAGTCCTCCGGAATACAAGGAGGCTCACCAAATCTAACTGGAATGTCAAATGATCTCAACGAAGCGCCTATTGATGATCCTGAACACCTGTATCTGTATCTTATAAGATGCAGGTCGAATGACATCAATACAATGAATGTACGAGCATGCAAAGAGAACTGAAAGCATAGTTAACTGAACTGACAAGACTAATAGAAATACTCAGCTCAACTCAACTTCAATACAAAAGCAATAACAAGAGATGCAATATTTAAAGCGTTATAAAATAAAAGATATAAACTCAATGATGTATAAAAATACAATAAAATACTCTTTACTCTTATTTGAGAGATTCTCTAACCGACAACCATCACTATGAGCTATGCGATGATACAACATCTCGCTCACGCTGCCATAACTGTCCAATACCTTACCGAGGTTTATAACACCTCAACTAAGTGGATCCACTAAGCTTTGTCCGAAGGCACTAAGGATTCATCAAAGAAGTATGATCCCTTAACCATGTTGGCTACATGGTTTATGAGGAATGTGAGTTGTCTGAACTCATCCTCATATCGACGCTCAATACTACTCCCAATAAATATATACTCATGCTTAAATGTATAAAACATACTCTTTCTTTGGTTCGGGATAATTGCTCAAACTATCCTCTTAAGAGGTAATTGCTTTGAAGTATCTTTGAACTCATAAACTATTTTTAGAAATCAAAGTTTCTCTTTTCTCAATGTAAAAATGATACATTTGGGAATACTTAGTTCCCTTAAACTTTACTCAAAATGTCTCTTTAACTTTCCTCAAAAACTCAGTTTAAAACACAAGTATTGACTTTAAAAGACTCTCAAGATTTGTAACTCAAAATATGTCTCATTGCTGAAATATCTCAATAACTATATAGAAAACTCAATACTCAGAACTCAAGGACTCAATGATACTACTCATCTCAAGGACACTCAATTCATAGGGTGTATGCTGAAATATAGACATGAAGGAATCAACTCAATAAAAGCTCTTGAACTTTTCTCTTAAACTCACTGTAGTTTTGAATGTAAATTAAGACATGTTATTAGGACATGTAGGAACTCTCAAGGGTGAATGGAGCCTTTAAGAGCTAATACAAAGAAGGGGAACATAACCACATCTTAAAGGAACATGCGCTAGATGAAACAAGGAAAAAAAAGCCCAGCGACTCCTAACATAATGCTGGTGCGTCGCCCCAGCACTCCTGGAATACTGCTGGCGCGCCTCGCCAGGCCCTAAAGTACTAGGGTTGGATTTGGGTGTACTGATGGCACGTCGCCCCAGCACTCCTGGCGTACCGCTGATGTGCAACCTCTACCCTTCCCTAATGACTTCGATGATTTTTTTTTTGGTAAAATTCAAGCTTCAAACTAGTCTAGAATTGAGAAATTTCTCCTAAACCCTTCTTGTTTCTCAAACCCAACACGATTACATGAGAATTTCATACAATCATTTTAAGAAACACAACTCATACTAAAGATCCTCAACCCAAGAAACTCAATACCTCCATTGTTAAAGAATGAAACTAAAACCAAGAATTATTGAAAAATCTTTTAGATACAACAATTACATGGATGAATTAGATGTATGGCATGAGGACGAACAAGTCCAACACTGTGAGAAGCCTTACATACCTAGAAAGAACAATGTTCTTTGCAAAAATTGACAGGATCTTGATAAACTCGTAAAACCTAGCTCTTTCTCCTCTTGAACTCTTCTCTTATTTTTCTAAGTATTTAGGAATGAAAAAAAAGTGGTTTAGCTTCTTATTAAAACCCTTAATTGGGTGAGGAAAAATGTGCTAGGCCTAATGGGAAAAGAAAAAGACCAAAATACCCTTTTCTAAAATGAATGAGATGCCTTAACTAGAGAGGCTTCAATCAAACAAGCATAAATTCTTACTCCAAGGTCGAAATTAAGCAAACTTGGCGGCGTTGGAAAGATGACTCAAATACCTTCAATTTGGTAGGTCATGGGCCACCTAACTCTTTATGTGCTAAAATATATGGTCATTTGATGTTGATCCAAGTAAATCTCATAGTGAAACTCAATCGGTAAGAAAGCTTTCAACTCAACTTTATGCTAGGGGATTCTAGTGACCTTAACATATAAGAAATTTAGAATCACTCGGTACAATCTTATTCACAATAAAGAATGATTTGAGTTTTAACTTAAAATTTTTTGGGATGTTACAATATCACCCCCTTGGGATCATTCGTCCGCGAATGACAGTTGGACTGAGAATGGAATGGGTTCCTCTTACTGTCTTTCTGTCTTCTAAACTTTCCTACTAACATAGGCAAAACTGGTTTCTCTTTAGAGTATGGAACTCTCTTTAGCACATCAGTTAAGAACGATATGAGTTTGAACATAGCCAAGCTCTATTTGAAGTTATTTTACATGTAAGAAAGGAAATCTGGGCATGAAGTAAGAATAAGACTATTACGTCTTAAGCAATACAACAGCTAGATTTGAAGCCTAGCAACACCTCTAAACCATGCCCTCCTTTAGAAATACCACACCTCATAAGCTGCAACTCATAACTCTTACCAAGGTCTAAGTTAAATTTTCTGCTCTTAATATGTTCAAGCCTGATCTCTATATCACAAGATGCTCAACATGAGATTCTAGTTCTATAATTCTATAGGAAATCTCATCCCAACAATACTACTAGTTAGCACTACATTCAGCTAACCTTGAGCTCATATCAAGAAACACCTAATGTATCACACATTTGTCTATATGTTAACACTTGACTTGGTTTCTCATCTTATCATCTCCCCCTTAGGTCTAAAGCTGACACTTGAAAGCTATGGATCTATTCCATCATCTCTAAACTGGTCTACATTCCCTTTACTCTAATACTCGAGAAAGACTTATCTCATGGCTACTGAACTCTCCATAAGCAAGTACTAAGACTCCTTCTAAGACCTCTTTCTACGGTGCTTCTCATAACTTCTTTCGGCTTCTATAAAAGACTTTCTATAACTATTACCCACATTGACTTATAAAGCCGCTTAATCTAACTCTTAAGGGAAAAATAATGCTTACATCACCCTATGCCATATTGACAGCTCAAATATATATTATCTAGGCATACATGAAAAATCATAAACTTAATTGGAACCTCATCTGACTACATACGATCTCAGGTACACCACTTAATGCTCTTGGTAATCTAGTGACTTAGCCACACTCCCTTGCTCTCATCTAAGAGTAATAATACCACACTTGTACCACTCACACTTATAAAAAATTAACACCTTAATTTCTCACCTATTTTATGTCAACCAACTAGATCAAATCTTGAACTAACATCATCACCCTCATGTTGCCGTTCTTTTTGATGTGACACTCACCTCAAATTCAAGCTTTGTGTCTATTACTAAACACATATATAAATATAATTTCTCGCTTACTACACTAATTTACAACTACTAGAAAAGATTAAGAAACACTCACCCACTAAGATCTCATGATAAATAATCAATCTTTATCTCTCAGTCTACATACTTGCATATTACCATCACAGTTCCTTTCACAACTTAAGTACTATTTACCCATTCACTATACATCATTGCCTAATTAGTTCTATAACCCATTGAATATCATGGGCTCTCCCTTAAAAATCATAAACCTAGCTTAGGTCTATCACCTCATGAATACTCTACTCTTCTATTCAATACATATACATGGTCTTTACTAACACAATGGCACATCGACATAAACTCCCTTATGGTTAAAGTATACTCTAACTCATTCATACTAGTAAATCCTACTCTACCTTCTATAATGAAATCTACACAAACTCATCACTTCTTAGTCTACCCGTAAGGGAAAACTCCCGATTAATAACTTATTGAGTGCATAACTACAACAACATAATTTTCCTCATCACTATCTCCCTTCCTTAGATTACTATACCTCTGCAGACATTCTTCTAACTTTGGGCACTTTTACTACTACTGCTTATAACACATAACTCATACTATTTTTTCAAGTGAAAATACTACCCAAGCTCTAAAACATACTCCCCTCTTAAAGTGTATCAACTGAAACAAGACTTAGTGAAGAGAGTCTGGAGTGTATCCCGCTTTTAGCTCAAACGCACGATTCATATGAATAGGAGTGCATTCCTTTGAATCTTAACACTTAAGCTCACTCACGAGATTCTCTCAAGCCCCTCTATAGTCTCATGACTTTCTCAAGACTTTTTCCTGGGAGGAACTTATCGATAAGGATCTGGGCTTTTCTTTCAACTACATTGAGTATGAGGGGTAGTCGAATGGATCTGAGAAACACACGAGTTTGGATAAGTTCCTTATGATATAGTTCTATTGCACGATTTAGAGTATGAAAGAATGGAAAATTTTCTTAAATGTCTGTAGTCCCTCATTTACATGAGTGGGCCCCTCACAACCATAAACAATATCCTACCGAAATGACTTTATAGACACCCTAAGACACTTGAACTCTATGCTCTGATACCAAGTTTGTCACGATCCGAGCCTACACCGTGGACATGGCCGACACTCGAGAACCATTTATGGTCCCCAAGCAAACCCTCATCATGGCTGACTACAAGGGGAAACCAATCTCAAGCAATAATAGACTTAAAGTAGAATGAAATCCATTAAACTCAAATACTCAACTCATAAAGTCTAAAAAATAATCAATATCAATACGTATAGTTTATAAAACAACTCAAATGAAAGTAAATGCTGCAAGACACCTCGACTCTGTCTATCTATGAAGCCTTTACTATAAAAAATGAGTATTGCTGATTGGAAAGTAAATGGGAAGTCCTCCGGAATACAATAAGGCTCACCAAAGCTAACTGGAATGTCAAACGATCTCAACGAAGGGTCTGTTGATGATCCTGAACACCTGTATCAACATCATTATAAGATGTAGGTCGAATGACATCAATACATTGAATGTACGAGCATGCAAGGAGAACTGAAAACATAGATAACTGAACTGATAAGACTAAGAGAAATACTCACCTCAACTCAACTCCAATACAAAAGCAATAAAAAGAGATGCAATGCTTAAAGCGTTATAAAACAGAACATATAAACTCAATGATGTATAAAAATGCAATAAAATACTCAAAGTTTCTCTTTTATCAATGTAAAAATGATACATTTGGAAATACTTAGTTCCCTTAAACTTTACTCAAAATGTCTCTCTAACTTTCCTCATAAACTCAGCTTAAAACATAAGTATTGACTTTAAAAGACTCTCAAGATTTGTAACTCAAAATAGGGTTCATGCTGAAATATAAACATGAACCAAGCAACTCAAGGGTCTTAATAACAATATAAAAAACTCAATACTCAGAACTCAAGGACTCAACAATACTACTCATCTCAAGGATACTCAATTCATAGGGTTCATGCTGAAATATAGACATGAAGGAATCAACTCAATTAAAGCTTTTGAACTTTTCTCTTAAACTCACTTTAGTTTTGAATGTAAATTAAGACATGTATGAACTCTCAAGGGTGAATGGAGACTTTAGGAGCTTATACAAAGAAAGGAAACATAGACACAACTTAAAGGAACATGCGTCGGATGAAACAAGGAAAAAATGGCCCAACAACTCTTGGCGTACTGTTGGCGCTCCGCCACAGCCCTTCCCCAACCCTTCCCTAGCGACTTCGATGAATTTACTTGGTAAAATTCAAGCTTCAAACTAGTTTAGAATTGAAAATTTTCTCCTAAACTCTTCTTGTATCTCAAACCCAACACGGTTACATGAGAATTTCATACAATACTTTTAATAAACACGACTCATATTAAAGGTCCTTAACGCAAGAAACTCAAAACCTCCATTGTTAAAGTATGAAACTAAAATCAAGAACTACTGAAGAATATTTTAGATACAACGATTTCATGGATGAATTAGATGTATGGTGTAAGAAGAACAAGTCCAACATTGTTAGAAGCCTTACATACCTGGAAAGAACAATGTTCTTGGCAAAAATTGACAATATCTTGATGAACGCTCAAAACTTAGCTCTTTCTCCTCTCAAACTCTTCTCTTATTTTTCTAAGTGTTTAGGAATGACAAAGAGTGGTTTAGCATATGATTGACCCTTAATTGGGTGAGGTAAAACGTGCTAGGCCTAGTGGAAAAGAAAAAGACTAAAATACCCTTTTCTAAAACGAATGAGATGCCTTAACTAGAGAAGTTTCACTCAAATGGGCATAACTTTTTACTCTGAATTAAGCAAAATTGGCGGCGTTGGAAAGAGGACTCAAGTACCTTAAATTTGGTAGGTCATGGGCCACCTAACTCTTTATGTGCTTAAAGATATGGTCGTTTGAAGTTGACCCAAGTAAAATTTCATAGAGAAACTCAATCGGTAAGGGAGCTTTCAACTCAACTTTAGGCTAGGGGATTCTAGTGACCTTAACACCTAAGAAAATTTAGAATCACTCGGTACAATCTTATTCACACTGAAGAATGGTTCGAGTCTTAGATTAAATTTTTTTGGGATGTTACAGATTTGATGTTAGAATATTGTTAAGAATTCACGATTAGAGTTCGAGATTTTTTAGAAACACTTGAGTTACATCAGAGGAACAAACCTTGGTGTTAAAGATGGAGGAGATAAGAGAATATGAGTTAAAATAAGCCTTAAGTTGTCTAAAATGAGTTCCCTAGTGAACCTCCAACTTGAATGAATAAATATTGTAACTTATACACTGGAAAAATATCCAGGCATGACAAGCTCATGCTACACGGCACGTCGTGCAAGTTCAATCTGGTTGGCCTTAGTAAAATACTAAAATATGTATAACGCTTTACTCAAAAGTCAGATTGACAAACAAGTTATTGTGTTGGAAATTACACTCAACTACCTTTAATTTGATAGGTTACGAGACACATAATTATTCATATTCTAGTAGATATTCTTGTTTGAAGTTGGCTCATAAATGAACTTGCACGAAAACTTAATCATTAGGAAAGCTCTCAACTAAACTTTGTTCTAGAGCTTCCTAATTATGATTTTAATTCATATCCAATACACTTATCACACTTAGAAATTGACTTTTACACCTAATAAATATAAAATCACCCATGCATTCTCTCAAGATACATGGGAGATAATAAAGGAATATATAGGATGTGTTTGGTGTGGAGGAAAAAGTTTTTCATGAAAATATTTTCCTGGAAAACAAGTGGATTTCTGACTTATTTTCTCATGTTTGGTTAGTGAGTAATAAATATTTTTCGAATAATATTTTTTAGTGTTTGGTTTATGATTGAAAAATATTTTTCAGAAAATAATTTTTATTTTTTACTAGAGAGTAGAAAATAATTTTTGATCGGAAATCAATCTCGATAATCGATTTAGGACATGACCCCGACACACGAACAAGAACACAATCCCAACGATAGATCTGAAATCCGACCAGGACTTGACCCCAACTTTTGATTCGAGACTCGACATTTGAATTGGGACTGGATAACCGACCTAGGACCTGACCCTGACACCCAAACTTGAACACGATCCATCAATCCGGATTTCGACTTTGATACTCGAATCGAGACACTACTCCCAAATCTGGATTTGACCCCGACAACCAACAATCAATGCGAGACCTAAGATTCGACTTTCAATCGAAATGTTGGCCCCAACTTTCGAATCAGTATCCAATCACACCCAACTCGGGACCTAACTTTCAAACTGAGATTTAAACTTTTTTTAAGAAAACAAAATTTTAAATTTCTTTTGTGTGGTGTGTCGGGGGGAAGGGGAGGGGGCTGGTAGGGGGTAAAAATTAAAAAATTTAAAATTTGAAAATATTTTCAAAAAACAAACTTTTAATTATTTTTTTTGGGGGAGGGGGGCTGGTTGGGGGTCGGGGTGGGGGGATCGGGGTAGGATGGGGTATTTTTTTTTTTAAAAAAAACAAACTTGATTTTTTTTTGTGGGGAGTGGGGGGGGGGGTGGGGCTGCGGGGTAGAGTAAAATAATAAAATTTTAAATTGAAAATATTTTTAAAAAACAAACTTTAAACTTTTGTTTTGGGGTGGGGGGCTGGGAGGGGGTGGTAGGGGGTTGAGATAGGTGTGAGTTAAAGAAAGTAAAAATTGGAAATTCTTAAAATTTTAATTTTTTTTAAAAAAATAAACTTTTAATTTTTTTTTGTGTTGAGTGGGGTAGGGGTAGTCAGGAGTTGGGTGGGGTAAAAAGAAATCAAAAAATTTAAAATTTGAACTATTTTTCAAAAACAAAATTTTAAGATGTTATATTTTTTGGTTGGGGGGTGAGGGTTGGGGCTGATTTGGGGGTAGCGGCCGGGGTAGAGACAAAATAGATTGATTTTTTTTTAAAAAAAGATAATTTTAATATTTCAACTTTTTTTGAATGAGGAGGGTCGGGGGTAAGAAAAAAAATTATAATTTGAGGTTGGGGGAGAGTTTTGGAAAATGGTTTCCTTAATTTTTGAAGGGAAGTCATTTTCTATTAAATTTGAGGAAAATAAGTTGATTTGGAAATATTTTCCAATATATTTAAGCCAACCAAACATGAGAAACTTGAAAAACTTTTTTCAGAAAATGTTTTCCTTCATACCATCACACACGTTTTCCATGGAAAGTGTTTTCCTAGAAAATGTTTTCTTGAAAAAACAAGTGGATTTCTAACTTATTTTCTCACTAGGGAATTTGGCAGCGCTTTGCGCAGTTATGTAAAATACCAGTAAATTTATTTTAAAAATTCGTTAAGATATATAGAAGAAATAAAAAAAAATCAACTATAGAAATAAGAAAATGATAAAATCACAAAATAATATTTTTGAAAAATTAGAACTTAAGAAAATTACATTTTTATTATTAAATATTTTTTAAATAAAAGGTTTATTTACTAAGAAAAAAATGCTTATACTATGATGTTAATACATGATTATTTAATATAATTGGAATAAATATATTTAAGGATTTGATTTTTTTCCTGCTTTTATTAAATAATAAATTTATTGTTTGATGAATCTTCTTCTATTTGACTAAAAGAATAAAAAAGAAACAAACAATGATGAAACTAAAAATAGGAGGAAAAGGAGAGATGTATTTTTACTCTATTTTTTTTAAATGTTTAATCCTTTCATTGTCCTTTTTTTCCCTCTTATATTTCATCATCGTCTAATAAACCTCTATTGCTAGTTTCGGCTTTATCTTCTAATATTTTTTTTGGTAATTCTTTAAAAGTAAAAGAAACGAACAAATTTAAAGAAAATGTAAATAGTTCTTCACCATAAGAAACACCTAAAGAAGTGCGCATTTCAATATTTTGATATGCATTTTTTTCAAGCCATCGATAGTAAACTTTGAGCATCAATTAGTGTAGCTAGCATATTTCTGACAAAGCTAAAAGCAACTAATCTGAGCCTAAATGAAAATACAGACTTAATACAATTAAAAATCATAAAATTCTAAACTAAAGAGGTTTCATTGAAAGAACTCGAGAGAAAGTAAGCAAAAATGAAAACAACAACATATTTTTCTTAAGACCTTAATCATAAAAAGATAGATGAAAAAGGAAATACATAATCAATACACATTTTTTTGAGCTAGCTTTTGTCGGATTCCCCCTCTATCAAACATTTCATAGCCTTCTTCATGAAGTCAAACTAAAGAATAAATTTGATACTATAACAATAATATAAAAACATTACTACTTCGAATATGAAATAAATATCATAATCTTGAGTATGAGTGTTATGAAACAAAAAGTGTGAATTTATATAGATAAATCTGAACAAATATCATAAGATATCTTAAATTTTAAAATTAAATAGTTTGGGGGTTATGGATATGAAAACTTAAATAAAATGAGTTAATGATATCATTAAAAATAGAAGTTCAATAGGTATAAGTTATGAAGGAGAAAAAATTAAAATAATTAAAAGAATAAAAATATAAAATAATGAAGACAAAATAAAAAAAAAAAATCAACCTCTTCTTTTTTGTATTACTCTATTGTTCTTAATAAATTGAAGGAGGAAAAAATGCAAATAAAGAGACAAATATCATGAAAGATTGGAGTAGTAAATATTGAGACTTTTATTTTTTTTGTTATGTAATAAAGAATAATTATGAGTGCAAGTAAATTTGAAACGTTTAAGTATAACAATGAATAGAAGAATAGTAATTGATATATTAATTTTTGTATAATAATCTATCTATATATAATAAGAGAAGTAAAAAGTGACACATGTTAGCACTACAAAAAATGAATTTTTTAAATACTTAAAATTAATTACATGTAACAGGATTAAATAATAAATTATTAATTATTTTTTAAAGTGACTTTAAATTAGTGTCACGTGTCAGCACCACAAAAAATAAATTTTATAATATTTAAATAACAAAATTTTAGAAAAATAATAAATATAATAAAATAAAATAAAATAAATAACATTGTGAATCAACCATTTTCAAAAAATGAAAATTAAATTTTTTAACTCTTATTAATAATAGATAAAAAGCAAAAATGGCCACTAATTAATATGGAAAAATCATTTAAATAATAAATTTATAAATTGAAAAAGTATAAATGAAAAAGAAAATCAAAAGGGTTGTGAATCAACCATTTTCAATAAATAAAAATTAATTAACTTAACTTTTAATTATAATAATAATAATAATAATAATAATAATAAAAGTAAAATGACCACTAATTAAATGTGAATTTTTCAAAAAAATAACCAACTCACGAATTTTTTTAAAAAAGAAAATGAATATAAAAAAAGACGAAAAAAAAAGAAAGATATAATCTAATAAATTCCATGTTTATCTAACTTCCCATTTAAATCTAAAATTTTTCTTAAAGAATAATTAAATATGGTTTAATTTAAATCTGAAAAAAAAAACATATACGTTTTGTTTCAAATATGTAACCATCCTTTATTTTTGAATTCCTATAATAAAGGCAACCACCTACCCATTTAACCTTTTTCTTCATTCATTCCATAAATAAATGTCTTCTTTTTTCAAAAAAAAAATTATTCATTTTGTTTGTATTATCCTTTAGAACAATCATTTTTCAGAGTGAGAAATTCATCTTCAATGTATAGATGTCTTGCTTCAAGCAGTGAATTATAATATGCATTAATTTAATATCAGGTATGAAAAACTATTCAAGATTTTTTTTTAATTACATACCAAAAATGTGGACTTCTATCGACTATCAATATGGTTGATAGTTGTTACAGTTGATTAATTATTTACAGTCTATTGTTCTTCTTCTAATAAAATAATAGTTTGAAGGAAAATTTTTTGTTTAAAGGAGTATGGGTAGTCGTTGATTATTTATATTATGATAAATATAATTCTTTATTTATCATGCGAGTTTCTAATTTAAAAAAATAACATGCACTAATATTGTTTTATGTCTTGCAGATTTGAGTTGATGTGATACCTGCAACATGAAAATGTTAAGTTGAAAGTGGTGTTTATTTTCTATTTATACATATTCGCCTTTTAGTTTATATATATATATATTTGCAAATATGAGTTGATGTGATCCCCGCAACATGAAAATGTTAAGTTGAAAGTGGTGTTTATTTTCTATCTATACATATTTGCTTTTTAGTTTTTTTTTATATATATATATATATATATATATATATATATATATATATAAATAT
>JAJOOE010020398.1:0-22171 GCA_036250405.1 Solanum raphanifolium
TTAATATAATTCCCTCCCCCCCCCCCCCCCCATTTTATGTTAGTAAGCAAAAGAGTCTTTAGGGATGACTCAGTTGGTTTGGAGGATGGTCATCCGTGTGTGATTGATCCCCCTCAATGCTTTTTTAGTCGAGTCTGTCGCATAGGGATTTCCTAGTGTGCGGTTTACATCCTCGGTGTGGGTGCTCATCACAGAGTACTCACCCGAAGGACAGAGACTGTGACAAAGATTGTAGCAGTTACGGGTATCATAGAATTAAAAAAAAAACAATATAAAAAATAAAATAAAAAGTCTTGTAACTAGTAGCTAGGGACCATTGAAGCACGTCAACCATTGAGAAAGTGCCAAGATGTGAATTTAATAGTAAGGCCACTCTCAATCATATGATTCTTCTCCAATTTTAGCATTTAAATTACGTCCAAATAAAGAATTAAGAATAACAATTGACAGATGTCCCCATGAGTGTACTACAATTTTATCATGTACTACTATAATTATTAGATCTATATATAAAATCATTCCTTGTAAAGAAAAAGTGAACATTAAGCCTAATTTAATTCAAATAATATCTCATTCCACAAATGATGTTGGATTACTCACACCCTTGCATGATTTGATATGTCAATTATAGTGTTAATAACATAATATGAAAGTCTAATATCAGACAAAATAAAAAATAAAAATGAATTTGACTTTGATATCTTATGGAAACTTGATAGATGTCGATGAAAGAGAATAGAAGGAATATTTTATTCAACTCCATCAAATGTAATTGTTGTGTGTAGAAAAGAAAATATCTAGCTAACCAATTGCATATTTTTGTAATTGAAAATAAACCTCAAAAAGACATATGTACCCTACAAATATCTATTTTACAATATGTGATACAAAAGATGCTTTGTTCCACTCAACTTGACTTACAAATTTTCTTGAAGACAAAATGTGAATATATTTATTTTTCCATCAACGTAATTTACATTGGCTTCTAATACCTATATATTTATAGAAATTCTTCTAACATGTTATCTATTCTAATACATGTAGCATAATTTCATTCTATATTATTTCCTATTCCCTATCTAGTTCATGAATGAAAACATACATGAACTAGGTAAATGAATGTATCAAAAATGACTTTTTCTTTTTCCAACAGAAGGTTCATTTTTCAAGACCCTCCTTGAATCTTAGGAATCACTTTTTTTTTTTGTTTTTCACCCGGTGTTCGAAGCCCACATTGGAGCTTCGACTAAATTTGGATCGCATACTGCAAAGCCAATTCATGGGTGGCGGATTTTCTCAATACCCAGGGCTCGAACCCGAAACCTTTCGTTAAGGGTTGTTTTATCATGATTACAGTCATAATCATCTTCCTTCGAGTTTCACAAAAACAAGCCTTGTGAGATATTATGTTCAATATGTCTCCTCCCAAATATCCAACAATTTGAGATTCTAGATGGCAAAATCCCTAGGTCAAAATGACAAAAAAATTCATAAAAATGCGATTATATTGTAATCTCTATATACATACATGATACATCTAGGAAAGCAATTTCAAGTTTACTTGTACTATAAAAAAAAATAGCACATAAAACCTGATTCTTGCAAACATTGGTGAATATAGTATTTAGAGTCAGTAAATCCAGAACGAGTGTGTTCTATGTAGAAAATTTTTGCATACACATACTATACATCGTTCTAGCTGAAAGGCAATGAGTTCAATTGAACTCACAAAAAACGACTCTAAACCTTCCCTTGCTTAAAACTTCACTTATTTATTAAGCGAAGGAAAAGGGGTTGGTGCAAAATTGGTCCTCTTGACGAATCTTCCTTTCATTCGAGGCCTTTTTTCAGCGTTCAATTTCCTAACCTCGTACCTTATTTTCTTGGAAAACAACCTTGTTCGTCGCTTTTCTTTGTACCTTAATACTCTTGCTTCTCTTCCTTCATCCACTCCTCCTCCTCCATGTCTGTTCATTATTCCTATGTCTCCATATGAGTGAATTTTTCCACAATTTCCCTGCAAAATTTAGGTCAAATTCATTAACCATTAGCTCATCTATTATCAAACATTTTTATATCATCCTAGTTTATTTCTATATTTACCAGTTGCTATACTAAAATGTTGTTATAGAAAATAAAACATAACACATGAAAAGTCAGCTCCAATTTTTTTTCAAATTTTATAACGAAATGTTGTTATAGAAGATTGTGCCAAAAACTATTCTTTTCACATGCTTGCCCAAATACTCCTAACAATGAAACCCTTTTCTAATATCTAGATATTCATACTTCCAATTTCAAATACCTTATACAAAAAGGTAAATTCTCTTATTTTACATGTTACTAATTGAACTAATTAAATGTAATTACTAAATACTCTAAACATGTATAAAATACTTTTGCAATATCATTATAAAAATTCTAAAATTTTGATAATATTTGCTAAAGTAAACTTACCATGCACACTGGCCAACAGTCATTGAAATCTACTTCGGGCCGCTCGCCCATAGTCCACGGAGACCTTTTGTCAGCCCAAGATTTTAAAACACTTTCATAATCAAGATTTAACATTATCTTATTATTATTTTTCCCACTATCATAATTTATCTCCCCAAATTCAACCTTTTTATCTTCATCTAAGTTACTAATAACTTGTGAATCATAATCAAACTTGAGCTCAAACGTCTCACCGACCATATCAAAATCCGAATAATCAACTTGATTAATATCATGATTATTAGTACTAACCATATTAACAAATCCCATTTCTCCTTCATCTTCAACCTTCACTAATTTCTCATCATGTTTTTCCAAAAAACCTAAACCCTCCATATAATTAAATGACTCTTCATCATCAAGTCCTTTCCCTAATAAACATTCCACATCCGCGGCAAATTCTGCTAGCTCCATCTCTGATGGAGCTAGCAGACCTTGAAACGTATTCATTTCTTGATTAAAATCAACTTTATTAGAAGAATATTTGTTACCATAATTAGAGCCATCCTCCACAAAGGGGTCAAAAATAGGTACGCGATATAAAAGTTGCTCTTCTTCATTCTCATCGTGTGAATTCTCATCACTTAATATCTCTGGGACAACGAGTTGAATAGGGTTTTTCATTTCCTCCTCATCCTCCTCCTCCTCCGTGGATTTAACTCTTTTTGCATGTTTATTACCATGCCTAGGTGTTCGTGCTTTTCTAGTAAATCCACGGTGCCATGATGGAACTGACTCTGACCCTGATCCTGACCCTGACCCTGAGACTGTACTTTCCAAATTGGGAAATTCATCTAACGATTTGAAAGATGATGTTTTAAGACGAACCCTTTCATGTCTACGAGCCAAAGGATTGGCCGAATGGACGGATGAATCACAAGATTGACACAAGAAAGCATCATCGGCTGCACAATACCATCTTGCCCTTTTCCTTATGCAATTGTCACAAGCCCTAGCCGTTTTCGCGCCCACCGCGTTTGCTAATTTTTTCTCAGAACTCATAATTGATGCATATATTTTTCAAAATATTTTTTTTTTGTATTTGGATGTTTGAAAATATAGGAAATGAACAATAGTTGGAAGAGGAAAGTTTAGTGAAATATGGTTGAGTTTGTTCTTTATTATGTATAGAAAGGCAATTGAAGAGAATTCAAAAGGGATAGGGAAAAGTGCAATTATTTGAATGAAATTTAGGAGGAGAATGACACACAAAATTAATGCATTGTCTACATATAAGAGTTTAAATTTATTCTAGTATAAAAAAATATTTGCACAATTTTATAAGATAATTACAATTAAATATGATTGTATATAAGTTAAATCGATAACGTTATATGCATTAATATCAGCTAATAAATTTTATATTATCAGTGTTATTTAATCAATTGCTTCTCATGTTAATTAATTTTTACATATCATACTCAATAATTCTATAATTATATAAATATTTTAAGTAAATCAATAATATAATAGAAATTTACAACATCAAAGTTTATAATTAGTTAATAAACTCTGTGATTTTTTTTTCAATTTCTCACGGAATGGGACTCCACTTTTGGGACCAGGGCATATAGTGGCCTTATCTATTTTCCAATTGGTTAGTTTTTAAAAGTCCATCCTGGTTTCTTTTTTCTGATTGGCTACAGTTCTTATCAAATGGATTTCAAGTGAGACCCACTGATAAAATTAGTCTTAAATTGATCATATCTTTATTTAAAAAAATAAAAAATAGTGTCAATGTCTATGCTCACTAAATTTGAAGTGGACATGTTTTTTGTAAGATTGCTTCCTTTCAATTTATATGCCTGTCTAAAAGTTCATAAAACTCTTTTGTTGCGGTCCTGGCCAATTTTTCCACTTGTTTGATTCCAAATGGGAAAAGAGAAAATCAAGATTATATGCCTTATATTTTGATGTGACTTTTGGCAACATTTTTGTAATTAATATATACGTAGATACATGTTTTTTGCTATCAGATACATTGAAATTGGGAGAAAGGCGAGTAAGAATAGAAAGGAGGCAAGCGAGGTTTGTCTATGTATCCCAGATACATGTGAATCACACTAGATACATGTATCTGTATGTATATGGTGTGCGTGTATCTAGGAAACCAGATACATAGGAGAATGGTGAGCGAGATGGGAGGGAGGCGACCGATTGAGATTTGTTTATGTATTCTAAATACATGCGAATCCATTTGGATACAGTGTATCTATTGCAAATTACACTTAATTTTGACCCTATTTATCTCAAGACACATGTATCCAGACGCATATAGCAAACTAGCATGTATCTAACTAATTAACTCTTAAACTAGTGAGATTTCTATAAGTTATCCAATTAAATTACAAAGGAGTCTTTGGTGAAATGAGGGGATGCCTTCCTCTATTGATCCTTTATTAAAGATTTTGAGTTCAAACTTTGGAAATTGAGATATTCCATATAGGGAGAGTCGCTCTCCCTTTAATGAGACGGATCCAGAGTATGAAGTTTAGAAATTTCTATAATGATTTCAAATATTAATAATAATTAGGTTCATATTTACATTAATAGATATTTAGTAAAGTTCTTACTATATATACATGATATAATTAAAAGTTATTGAATTCTCGTAAATCGTAAGTCGTACTCTAGATCCGGCACCCCATAATATGAGTATAGTGTGGAAGCGTCGCCCCCATACTCAGGGGCGGAGCCAACCCTCTGTTTGGGGGTTCATTCGAACCCCCTTTAGCGGAAAATATTACTATTTATATATGGTTAAAATTATTTTTTATGTATATATAGTAGATATCGAACCCTCTCGATTAGTTTGTGTGTTTAGTTCTTCAAATTTTGAACCCCTTATTAAAAATTCTAGCTTCGCCACTGCCCATACTGGTAAATCTAACTACTTGCAAAAGAAAATCCTCCTCAAGATATTTGAAGATTTATCTAAAAATACGTATATAAGTCAAGGTCATGGACTTGAAAATGACTCATTTGTATGTGTCTCCCCTCTCTTTTTCGTATATGTACATTTCCCTTCTTATTTTCACAAGTTGCTTATCAAATTAAGAGAAATTCCCAAAAAAAAAAAAAATGACAACTTTTTCCTTTGTTTTCTATCTGGTGTCCAGTATTTGTATTGAGATTCAAAACTAAATTTGAGTTTGCGATAGAAAATTTCACATTCAGAGCTAAAGCACTCCCAGACAAAGATAACTTTGTACATAATAGAAATCGAACCTTAAATTTCTGATTGAGTATGAAGGAGTAATAACCACTTCACCATAACTTTTTCTTGGATCTTTGATCAAGTGTATGCTTGTGTAAAACGGATAATGGCACTTTTGCTAGCTACTTCAATTATTGATTTCTTATGTTGGGCCTTGTGATATATAGTTCAGTATATTTAACCTTTAATTAGTTAGAAGATATGTTTTTGGTCCTTAATAGATAGAAAATATGTTATATTTAGCTTGTTATTAAAATTATATTAGCGCCAAAGATAGAGTAAAACAACAAACTTAACCTACAGATAGATAATTAAGTGCAGGAATAGTTAATAATCATAGTAAATTTGTGAATATTCATAAGCGAGAAAATTAAAAATGCACATATTAATTAACTAAAGGTTAAACATGCTTAATTAAATATCACAATTGACGAAAATCAAATTCATCAATAATTAAAGAACCAAAAATGCTAATAACCCTGAAATAATTAATTTAAAGAACCAAAAATGCTAATAGCCCTGTAAAAATTAATTTAAAGAACCAAAAATGCTAATAGCCCTGTAAAAATTAATTTAAAGAACCTAAACTGCTAATAACCCTCTAATAATTAATTATCTTTTTATTATAACAATATGTGTAGTCTCACCATGATCCATGACGTATTTTGGTATTTAGGGGCCATTAAATATGAATTAGGCGGTTTCTCAATTTTCATGTGTGTTAACCTATAAATATTTTGGTCATATGGTTTCATGTCTATTTTTTTGAAAAAAATTAATCAGACCCACCGTCAGTGGCGGAGCCAAGAATTTCGCTAAGGGTGTTCAAAATTTAAAAGAGTCGATAAATTTTTTTAGCGGAGTGGGTACATAAAACATTTGTTTTTACTGATGAGTGGGTGCACACAAATTTAAAAATTAAATTACATACTCCCTCTGTCCCATTTTATATGTCACCTTTTTATTTTGCACTTGCATTAAGAAATGATGTAAATTTACTCTTTTACTCTTATTTAATATTTTCTTAAGTCAACTTTATAATAAATGATGAATACATTTTCAAGATTAATTAACTACTCTATCAAGGGTATAATAGACAAAATATGGTAATTTATGCATAAATTTTATAAAATGACAAGTATTGTGGTCCAACTATTTATAGAAAGAGATGACATATAAAATGGGGGCATAATACATATATTGGACCCTAAACTTGGCTTCAAATTTCAACTTTGACCTCCAACTTTCATAGTGCACAAACAGGCACTTTAACTATCTAACCTTTTAATAAATAAACACGCGTGTCCTACCTGGCAAAATGCGTGATGTGCACGTATTTCGCGTGAGTTAGGAGTAATTTTTGAGGCCCACAACAGTAAAAAAATGCTGAAATGACAAATCTACCCTTAATCAATCCCTTTTATCTAATATCTTTATATTTCCAAGTCAAAATCTCATTTCTCTTTCCTCCTCTTTCAAATCAAAAATTTTTTCCTCTCTTTTAAAACGATTTGTGCTCATATTTAGTGCAAATGGCTTCTAATTTTTTTTGTCGTTGTGGAAAAAGAGCTATAACCCTTGTATATTAATTAAAAGTAATTTTAATTTTATTTTTTGTTCTAAAATGGACGTGTAAAGTATTTAATTAGTTGGCAGCCACTGAGTGGCTCACTAATACACGTGGGAGCGTTTGCATTTCACGCTCTTTGCCTCCAAAAATCGCGTGTTTATTTATTAAAAGGTTGGATAGTTAAAGTGTCTGTTTGTACACTATGAAAGTTAGAGGTCAAAGTTAAAATTTGAAGCCAAGTTTAGGGTCCAATATATGTATTATGCCTAAAATGGGACGGAGGGAGTATCACTTAATAACTAAATCATACGGAAACTTAAAATTATAAAACTATCAATGGTATAAATCAAAACTAATGGACAAGAGTCAACAAAAACAATTTTAGCTACTAGTTGAATATACTCCCTCTAGTTAATATTAAGTGAATTGTTAAGACATTTTTTGTGATTCTAAATAATTGAATGTTTCAAAGTTCGAGAGAATTATCAAAACTTTTTTCCGTATTTACCTTTTCTTTTAATAAGATTCTTAATTATTTTACATTTTCTAAAAAAGTAGTTTAGAATAATCAAAAGTATAATAGTGGATAATAATTTTTAATTTTATTTTTAAAAATAATTTCTTGAGAATATGTTATACCTAATAATTCACTTAATAGAGATCGAAAATATATAGAAAACAATAAACTCTTAGTTATTAGGTTAATCAATTTAAGGCTAGAAAATAAAGAAGATACAATGCAGCTATTTATATGCTTTATTTTTTGGTTTAAAAAGAGATTACTTAATATAGATCGAAAATATATATATAGAAAACAATAAAATCTTAATTATTAAGCTAATCAATTTAAGGCTAGAAAATAAAGAAGATACGGGGCAGCTATTTTTGTGTTTTTTTTTTGTTTAAAAAGAGATTGTGTTAAAAAAAACGCAGCAAGTAAGGATCAAACCATATACCTCTTACACATAAATGAACACGCTTACAGCCAGATCACCAACCTTTGTTGTGTCTTAGGGTGTTCAATTAATTATATATCTTAAATAGTATTTTACCTATATACACGGTATAATTTTCCGGCGAAGGATGTTCGGCTGACCACCCTTTCATTGTTGTAGCCCCTCTCATGCCCTCCGTGATGAGTTGGAGAAAAGTATGTACACCATGATCCATAACATATTTTGTCATTTAGGACATTTTAACAAGAATTGGCTGATTTCTCAATTTTTCGTGTGTGTTAATCCATGAATATATTGATGATATGGCTACCGGTCTATTTTTTGAAAAAAAACTTTGCAGGACCCTCTGTAATGAGTTGGGGAAGCAGTATGTATAGCATCACCACGATCCATGACATATGTTAACATTCAGGGGCCTTTTAACAAGAATTTAGGGATTTTCTCACTTTTTCGTGTGTGTTAGCCTATGAATATTTGGGTGATATCAGTTCCTGTCGATATTTTTGTAAAACCTTTACAGAACCCTTCATAGGGAGTTGGAAGAGCAGTACGTGAAGCCTCACCATTTTTATGAATTTTTTGGGTATTTATGACTAATTTTACTTTGTAATGAGTTGGGGAAGCATTACGTATAGTCACACTAATTTAAGGCATATTTTCATATTTACGAGTCAACTTTTAGGATTTACACAACTTTCTTGGTTTTTCGTGTATTAGCCCATTGATCTAGCGTCGCGGAGCACCCAAATTTTTTTTCTGAGAAAACTTTATGAGGACCTCTATAATGAGTTGAGGAAGCATTACGCATAGTCGCACCATTTTAAGGCACATTTTCACATTTACTAGCTAACTTTTAAGAATTATGCGACTTTCTTAATTTTTCGTGTGTATTAATCCATGCTTCTAGTGCCTTGGAGCACCCAAAAAAAATTCTAAAAAAACTTTATGAGGACCTCCATAATGAGTTGGGGAAGCATTATGTATAGCCACACCATTTTTTAAGGTATATTTCGCATTTACGAGCCAACTTTTAGAAATTACGCAATTTTCTTTGATCTGCCTCCTTAGAGCACCCAAAAAAATTTCAGAAAAACTTTATGAGGAACTACGTAATGAGTTTGTGAAGCATTACATACACTCCCACCATTATTTTTTCAGGCATAATTTCGCATTTACGAGTCAACTTTTAGGAATTACGTGGCTTTCTTGATTTTTTTGTGTGTATTAGCGCATAAATCAAACGCCTTGGAGTATCCAAAAAAAATTTCTAAAAGAAATTTATGGGGACCTTCGTAATGAGTTGGGGAGCATTACATACAGTCTCACCATTTTTTTAGGCATAATTTTCGAATGTACGAGACAACTTTTAGGAATTACAAGTTTCTTCATTTTTCGTACGTATTAGCCCATGAATCTAGCGTCTTAGAGCATAAAAGAAAATTGAAAAACTTTTTTAGGACATTCGTAATGACTTGGGGAAGTATTACGCATAGTCGCACCATTTTTTCAAGCATATTTTTGCAATTACGAGCCATTTTTTTAGGAATTACGCGACTTTCTTGGTTTTTCGTGTGTAATAGCTCATGGATCTGGCGGCTTGGAGCACCAAAAAATTTTCTGAAATTTTTTTATGAGGACCTCCGTAATGAGTTGGGCAAACATTACGTATAGTTGCACCATTGTTTAAAAGGCATATTTTAACATTTACGAGTCAACTTTTAGGAATTACGTGATGTTTTTGGTTCCTCGTGTGTAGGGGTGTTCACGGTTTGGATAAAAACCGATCCAAATCGAAAAACCGAACCAAACCGATAAAATAAAACCGATTTTATTTGGGTTTGGTTTGGTTTGGTTTGGTTTTAGATTTTTGAAAACCGATAGTATTTGGTTTGGTTATGGTTTTATTCAAAAAAAAATCGAAGAAATAACCGAACCAAACCGATGAATTATATACATATATTTTATTAATATACATACTTAATAGATTGTTTTTATAAACAATTTTAAAGATCTTATACATATTTTCATTAAAATTTCTTTATAATTTACTTATTGAAAACAAAAATGCCTAAGATGAAACATTTATCTTATTGATTTCATGTATATGAGTGTCTATGACAATTCTTATGGGACTGAAAATATTATTGTTTCTTCCTTCTAGCCTAATATAGTGAATTTTAAAGCTTTATTGATAGTAAATTTAGTGATCGAAAGTTCAGTAATAATTTAAGTCATTCTAACTATTTTTCGTTTTGAATGCATTGTTGTCACTTTTTTCACATTTTGAATGAATTGTTTCTTTTATTTTTGTGTATGGTTAATAACCGAATAACCGAACCAAATCAAACCGAAACCGATAACCACCAAACCGATAAATGTATATTATATTTGGTTTGGTTTGGTTTTGATAATTTAAAAATCGATTAAGTTTGATTTGGTTTTGGTTTTAACCAATAACCGATCCAAACCAACCCGTGAATACCCCTACTCGTGTGTATTAGCCCATAGATTTGGCGCCTGTGAGAAGCCAGTAAAAATTTCTAAAAAACTTTATGAAGACTTCCGTAGTGAGTTGGAAATTATTATGTATACTCGCACCATTTTTTTAAGGCATATTTTCGCATCTAAGAGCCGACTTTTAGGAATTATGCGACTTTCTTGGTTTTTCGTATGTATTAGACCCTGGATCTAGCGTCTTAGAGCACCCAAATTTTTTTTGTGGGCATTGTACTAAATGGCATGCGTTGGTTCGAAGGGAAAACGCTGGTATTTTCAAGTTCAAACGAGGCCCCGAAACAGAAAATAGGGATTTATTTCATTTTTCGTGTGTTAAAGTCCATGAATTTTGAATGATATGTGCACCCAATGGTTTATTGGAAGAATTTTATTTTGTCCATCAATGACGACTTATTTAATAAAGCACATTGGTCCGTAGAGGAATATGTTGGTATTTTTGAAATCAAACGAGGCCCGAAACGGAAAATATAGATTTTTTCATTTTTCGATTGTTATAGTCCATGAATTTTATGCGATATATGGGCCCACGAATTTTTCACCGAACTTTTATGGATGTCCGCGACTACCTCTTTAATGGATTGCATTGTTTCGAAGGGCAAACGTCGGTATTTTCAAGTTCAAACGAGCCTTAAATCAAGAAACATATATTGTTACATTTTTTCAAGTGTAATAGTCCATAGATTTTGGGTGATATGTGAGCCCGATGATTTTTTGTCAAATTTTTTTGTGGGCGTCCTTGACGACCTATTAAATGGCATGTGTTGGTTCGCAGGGGAAAACGTCGATACTTTTAATTCAAGCGAGGCACGAACCGAGAAATAGAGATTTTTTCATTTTCGTGTCTTATAATCTTTGGATTATGGGTAATATAAATTACATACGTTGGTTCGGAGGGGCAACCATAGGTATTTTCAAGTTCAAACGAGGCTTGGAACGAAAAATGTTGATTTTCCCATTTTTCGTGTGTTATAATCCATGTATTGTGGGTAATATGTGCGCTTAATGGTTTTTTTTGTCAAATTTTTTTATGAGCGTCCATGACGACCTATTAAATGACGTGCGTTGGTTCGAAGGGGAAAACGTCGTTATTTTCAAGTTCAAACAAGGTTTGAAACGGGAAATAATTTATTTTTTTTCGTGTGTTATCATCCATAGATTTTATGTGATATGTGCACCCGGTGATTTTTTTATCGAATTTTTTTATGAGCGTCTGCAATGACCGATTAAATGTCATATGTTGATTTGGAAAGGAAAACGTCGATATTTTCTAGTTCAAATGAGGCCCTGGAAGAAAAATAGAGGTTTATTTATTTTTGGGTGATATTTGTGCCCAATGATTTTTTGACCGAAACTTTTTGTGGGTGTCTGTCACAACCTATTAAATGTCATGCGTTTGTTCGGAGGGGTAAAGTTGATATTTTCAATTTCAAACGAGACCCGAAACAAAAGAATTGAGATTTTTTTCATTTTTCATATGTTATAGTCCATGGATTTTGGATGATATGTGTGCCTGACAGTTTTTGGCCAAAAATTTTCATTGGCGTCCATGACGACCTATTAAATGGCGTGCGTTGGATCAAAGGGGCAAACGTTTGTATTTTCAAATTCAAAAGAGGTCTAAAACGGAAAATAATGATTTTTCTGTTTTATATATGTTATAGTCCATGAATTTTGGGTGATTTGTGTGCCCGACTAGTTTTTGTGGTTATTCGGGACGACCTATTAAAAGGTGTGTGTTGGTTCGAAGGGGAAAACGTCGGTATTTTCAAGTTCAAACGAGGCCTGAAACAGGAAAAATTGATTTTTATATTTTTCGTGTGTTATAGACCATGAATTTTGAAGACCTGTTAATTGACGTGCACTTGTTTTGAAGGGAAAACGTATATATATTCAATTTCATACGAGACCCAAAATGAGAAAGATTGATTTTCATTTTTCGTATGTTTTAGTCCATGGATCTTGGGTAATATGTCTGCCTAACGGTTTCTTAAGGGAAATTTTTTGTGAGCGTCTGTGACGATCCTATTAAATGGTGTGCGTTGATTCGAGAGGAACATTGATATTTTCAAGTTCAAACGAGGCACGAAGCGAGAAATAGGAATTTTTTTTGTGTTATAGTCCATGAATTTTGGGTGATATGTGCGCCCGGAAGTTTTTTGGCCGAAATTTTTTGTGCGAGTCCGTGACGACTTATTTAATGATGTGTGTTGGTTCGGAGGGGCAAACATTGGTATTTTCAAGTTCAAACGAGACCCGAATCTAGAAATAGAGATTTTCCATATTTCGTGTGTTATAGTCCATAAATTTTGTGTGATATGTGCACCGTGCGATTTTTTGGCCAAAAGTTTTTGTGGGAGTCTGTGACGACCTATTAAATGTCGTGCGTTGGTTTGAAGGGACAAACGTTGGTATTTTCAAGTTCAAATGAGGCACAAAACGGGAAATAGGGAATTTTTCTATATTTCATCTATTAATCCATGTATTTTGAGTGATATTTGTGTCCGATGATTTTTTGGTCGGAATTTTTTGTGGGCGTCCGTGACGACATATTAAATGATGTGTGTTGGTTCGAAGGGGTAAACATCAGTATTTACAAATTGAAACGAGGCATAAAACGGAAAATAGTCCATGAAATTTGAGTGATTTGTGCGCCCTGCGTTTTTTTTTACCGAAATTTTTTGTGGGCATCTGTGACGACTTATTCAATGGCACACATTAGTTCATAGGAGCAAACATTGGTATTTTCAAATTCAATCGAGGTCCAAAATGGAAAAAAGAGAATTTTCATTCTTTGTGTGTTATATCCGTGAAGTTTGAGTAATATGTGCAACCAACAAGTTTTTTGATAGGCATCCGTGACGGCCTATTTAATGACGGGCATTTGTTGAGAGGAACAAACATAATTTATTTTCAAATTTAAACAAAGACGCAAATAAAAAATAGTCAAACTTTAATGCCAGGACAGTGATAAGGTAAAAAGAGCGGCCATCCAGCTAGGTGGGACTTGTAAAATGCCAAAACAGAGCAGAGAGCTATACGCGTTTGGCATGACAAACCAGCAAAGCATCTTCACACCACAAGCATTAAATTGCAACACAACAATCAAAGCCGTAAACGGAATTTTTATATACATATCATACACATTTTACAATAACTCCACTCAACAACTAATTTTTCCTTTCTCATTTTTTACAAAATCTCTTTGAACAAGAAACCATTAAATTACTCCTAATTAGACTCTAATAACTTTGTTAATAACGACTCTCATTTACTTACAGAGACAAAAAGACACTATATTACATTTTTTACTTACATAGAGATCCTTTTGAACTTATTTACACTAGGCAAAAGGATCTTTTTACTTAGTTTCTCAGTTGACGAAAATCTTCCTCTATGTACTGTTTTCTCTTAAGCCAAAGTAGGGATGCTGCAATTACGACGATCCCTATCAAGGCAATCGAAACCTTCAACTCTCACTGCTGGATTATGGCCAAAATTCGCCCTGCTCACACATCCGCCTTTTCTGGCGGATGATGTTGAGGGGGACGAAGCCAATCCGGAGGGAATTGGTATTGCCCGTGGGGATATTGGGGTGACCTTCTCATCCCAGAATCGGGCATCTTGAATCAATGGGTTAGATACTCTGCTCGGCGGTGACCCACAAAAAAATGGGGGTGACGAGGCTACTTGAGCTGCTGCTGATTGATCCACACTACTACCGTCACCCTGTATATATTTTCAAAACCATAAATTAGCAAATGAATCTAGAGAACCTTTTAGGGGACTATGCATACATTGGCAAAAAATATTTTATTTTTAGTTATTGGGAGAACCCAAGTACTCTTTTTCGGATTCAGGATACAAACTCTCAAAGATCTTTCTCCTTTGGGAAGATACAGGAGCGAATCAACCAATTGATATTAGAAGACCCACGGAGGATTCTTCCAATGAATCATTTCTAGGTCCAATGGAATTCATAGGTATAGGAAGAAGTCCTATCAATAAGAGTATCCTTTTTCGACCATATTCCAATTGTTAATGCGATATATAACGACCGCTACTACAAAGAGTATTACACCCTTAATCATGAAATACTGATTGCTTGTTGAACTCTATGAATAGCGAGAAAGTAGGATACTTCATTCCTAATTTTATGCAACACACATCTATGGCTCGCTCCCTCTCTTCCTTTTTATTTGTCCATAGTACATCAATTTGAAAAATCTTTATTTTGAACTCCGTATTCAATTAAATACCATCACATAAATTGGAACGCAAGAACAATACTTTAAACATATATAAGTAGACAAGATGGACCCCAAAAAGAAAATTAGTCAATCATGATATGTTAATTGCTTGTAAGCCACTCGATGAAAGCAAAACATGAAATTCACATTCTACGGCTAGCACCGACAAGAACATGGTGCCCACACACTTGGGCATAAGCCTTTTTCAATAGGTCCACAAATGCACTCTTTTTAATTTTATTTAATAATTCTTTGCTTATATAACAAATAAAATGAATTCCACATACCCTACTAACCAAAAAACATAAAGTAAAGAAATTTAAAAAAAAAGTTACTGAACAAAAGTGATAAACTAACCTCTGTGAGGATGATATCCAATAAATCAGCTCCAGCTCTTGAATCACAAAGGTCTTGCTGATGGCTGAAAAAGGAGATAAAAACTTGATAAGTATGGTGAAGGCACCAGCGTGGCTTAGTGGTTAATAAAATAAAGTAAAAATCGGATAAAAATATGATTTTTCATTTTTCCTAAAACATAGTGAACAAAATTATCTGATATAGTGAAATTTGACAGCTATGCTGTGGGATTAATCACGCAAGCTGACCTGAACATTGCGATTAAACAATAAAAACGAGAAATTTACCTGACATGCCATCTGAGGGGTCTCGTAGGGCTAATACGTCGAGGTTTTGGGCAAACAACGGCGTCTTTCTTATCGGAAATGGATGAATAAGAACGCCTCATCTCTTCACAAGCAGCAAAGTTGCTTTGTTGAATAGAACAGTGATTCATTTTTCAAGTTTCTACAAATAAAAGTTTTTAATAGTATAAACAACGCCTGCACCAAAGGTAAATAAATATTACTTTTTTATTAAAAAATTAGAATTATTTAGTAAAAGAAAAAAATAATCCTAGATAGACTTGACAGATCTAAAGATATGCAACAGTGACGTAAGAATAAAAAAATTAATTTCCTTGAATTATTATGTGGAATTTTATAGATCTGGTCAAAGCTAAAAAAATAAAAAATTAAAGCGGAGATTAGCCGGCGCATAATTTGATCTTTCCGTTGCCGGAAAATTAAAAGATCGTAGATCTAAAATAAAATTAAACATAATATTATACTTTAAATTATGAGAAATTAAGAGATCATCTTTTTCCAGATTCATATAAACTTGAAGGAGCATAATATAACTCAAAACTAGAAAAAAAAAAATCAAAAATCCTAAGGCTCACCGTTGAAAAAACTTAGAAATCACCGGGAAAAAAAACGAAAAAAATTAGAGAAACGTGGATCTGAAAAAACAAAACACAGCTTCAAATCATGTCAAAAGTTCATAAAACCTAGCTTATCAGATTTCCAGCTCAACAAAAATTACTGTAAAGTCGAGAAAATCAGATGATTTCTTCGATTTTTTCACAGATCTACACATAATTTAATACAGCAAAAATTCGAGCTGCAAAAAAACGATGGAAAACAAAGCATATCACAGTCCTAACAGTATATACTACCTTGCTATACCTCCATCATAACAAAAATCATACTATACACAAATCAATTTTTCTAAACTAATTTGAGGTTCAACACAAAAACAGAATAAATTTGCAAAATCATAAGAGGAATTTACCTGAGAGAAGTGTAGGAAAAAGTATGGTTAATTTGAAGAGAAGGATTCAAATAAAGAAGAGAGAACAAATAAAGGGGGAAAATATAAAATAGAAGAAACGGTCTGTTTAAGACAGGAGTAAAGAAGGATAACAAGGATGGGTTCTATGACTTTTATACATTGAAGAGAGAGAAAAAAATATCAAATCAAATACTATATATTATAATTTTACTCTTATATAGTTATAAGGAAAGTGAAAAAAATATCAAATTAAATAGGAAAAATGACTTAAATACACAAACTTATTTTAATATATTCTCTAGAATTTCTTACCATTTGAAAAAGTAATAAAATTTCTACTCTTTCCTATTCTCGGATATGTATCAATTTGATACATTACTTTACACATGTATTGAGATGTACGCAATGTACCAGGACGTTGAGTGATGTATCAAGATATTGAGAGATCTATCTGAAATCGCAATGTGATGTATAGGAACGTTTTGATATTGTATTCAGATTTCACCAAATTTAAGAGTTTTTTGTTATTTGAAAAAGAGTAAAAATATAATGTAATTAGTTCTTAACACTACGAGATTTATGTAAAATTCTCAATTAAATAAATTCCCAATTAAATAGATTACTAATATATGTAGAAATTTATTTTACAATTATAACCCCTAAATACTCACTTGAAGGACACATGTAGTATATAAGTTATAGCGCGACTGCGAATTATTTTGAGAATCCAAATTTAAAAAAAATAAAATACTAGAGTAATACATTTGGTGTTACCATACTTGGGATTTTGATGATTTTATTTTTATTTTTAAAAAAGCAAAGAGATTAATGTAATTCCTAAAAGTTTAATTTATTCTTAACTCAAAAAAATTATTTTAAAAAAAAGTAAAATAATACGTTACTTTTTTTAATGTATCATGCTGGCGGTGCCTGCAGCGAGATATCTCCTCGATATTCCCACCCACTTCGAACCATTTCCTTTTTAATTTAAGAAAAAGAATTAGTTTATGATTTTAAATGTGTTTTCAGATTTTTGTGTCCATAAATAATATTTTCTTCGTTCCAATTTTTCCAATTTATGTATAGTTTAACTGGACATTGAATTTACGAAATATGGAAAAAGTTATAATTTTTTAAATTACCTTTAAAAAGTAAAACCTTAAGGAATTTTGTCAAATAAGTGGATCCAACATGAAAAATATTGATAGTATTATTGAATATTTTTCGTATAAGAAAATGTATTTTTTTTGGGAGATTGATTCAAATAAATGTGTCACATAAATTAGGATAGAAAAAATATTTAAAAGTAAAATAAAAAATTTAAATCTAAATTTATTTGAAAGATAAAAATAGAATCATTAAGATTTTTATAAAAACTAAATAAATATCACACAAAATTGTTTATGTTGTTTGTAAAGTACATAGTGCACTCACCTCTAATGGTCATTTTTGGGTAAAATTTATGTATCATCAGCTCATAGAATCATATCACTCAAAATTATAATCCATTTTATGGCCTTATTGCCACAATAAGCTCCCACATGCTTCTTACCTTAATCACGGTTTAACCATAGATATTCACAAATCGTTATTCTGGTTTCCAAACTATTGATAGCCTTAAAAATATCACTGTACTTATAATTAAACTTACATACAATCTCGATCTGCTACATGATATAGTTAGTGGTCTTTAAACTATGATAGGGGCATTAGACTCTTAATAAAAAGCTGATAGAAGAGTTGAAAACATCACTGGAGTTGGCAAAAATTTAGAGTGTATTTCACTCATGTTGCAAGATCGAATGTGTATTTAAGTTCAGTTAGTCAAGTAAAAGAGTGTTTTTGAAGTTGTCAATAATTTAAGGGTAAAATTAATAATTCGCAATGAATTTAGACATGTTTTCAATACTTCTCCGGTTTATACCTTGTTTGAATGGTTGTTACCCGTTGTATTGTATTGTTAGTTTAAATACAAAGTTTGTTTTAATTGTTACTTAATTTTTATTGTATCGTATCGTTTAAATTCATCGTTAGGTAACGTTGAAAAGACTCATTTTATGTAACGATCAATTTGGGGTGATCACATCATTCCCTTACTAATTTCTTCTCATTTTATCTTTATTTATTATTTTAATAATTATATTTCATCTTTTATCCTACATTTTCATAGTAGCTCTATCATGTTTCTTGTAGATTTATCATTTAAATTATAGATACGTGTCATTATATAACGACGGAGAACAATACAATCTATTCAAATATTATATTTACTAAAACAATACAATACGATATAACATAACATAACACAATACAATACAATACATTAAAATTAATTGATGTTTGGCTACCTAAATGAACGGCCGGCATTTATCGAAGTGGTGAGAAACTTTGACACGTGTCGCCACATGATTATGAATACCAACCCTTCCATACGGATTAGTTAACTGTTGGAAGTTGGAAATGAAGCTAGGAGATTGGATATACGACGTCGTTCTATCTAAAATATTTTGAGCCACAAAGTTTTAATGGAAAAATTGTCACAAATATTCTCGTGTTTCACTTTTACTTGTTCATTTATTTATCAAGTAGTAGTAGTACTCTAAGGGGTAATTTGGTAATCAATTTAGAAGGTGAGTCGTGCAAATATTAAATTTTCGCATAATATATAATGTTAGATAATTGATTAGAAAGTAAGTTATTTATATATAAAATTTAATGTATAATATTTGATTTGTAATTTAAAGGCCACAAAATTAATAAATGTATAAGTTATGAGAGAATCTACATATATTTTTATGCATAATAGAAAATGAAATAACTAACACAAAAGAACTAAATCCGATATAATAATAATATATTTTCTTCTAATTAATATCTGCATAACTCTAATCAGCTAGCAAATGAATGACCTATTCGTTTTTATTCGTCAATTAGCTTTTTCTTTGACAAAAATAATTCCAAACAATTAATTACTTTCATAATTTCATAAATCATGGAAATGTGATTTAAAACATTATTGAATACAACTGTCTTCAATATGAAAATTGGAGTCCCAATGAATATTTATACTCCATTATGTATAAAGAATAATAATATTAACTAAGAAATCAATCAAAGGATCGAATGTATTTATTTTTTTTCGTTTTAATTGAGAAGGAATAGATTTTGATTCTTCTAAACTTGGCGAATTTATTTACTAATATATTTGAATTTTTACTTTATCTAAAAAAGAAATCACTATCTTCAAACCCCCTTTCCCCCTTATTTTTAATAATATATTTAAGAAAAAAACATTTGGGGTTCAATATTCGTATGAATTTTGACTTATTTAAATTTACGATGTGTAAGATCTCATTTGGAGAGGAGGGGAGGAAAGTGTTTCCCCAAAAAACTTTTCTATATCGAGGCTCACATTCAAGACCTCTAATTAATAAATAAAAATTAATCTACCACACCAAATTCTTTAATGGTGACTCTATATAAAATGTTATATACATTTTAAATTTTAAATTAATCTCAACAACAATAACATATCAGTAAAATTCCACAAAATGCATCAAACCTAGGTAAAAGAAAAAGGAAATAATGGAAGAAAACATAGTAATGCATGGTTAATAAGAAAAACAATGTAAAGTCTATAAGAGAAAAACAATTACATCAAAATAGTGTGATAATCCAAATACATTAAACAATATACGACAAGAACTACATGGTACTACTAGTCCTATACAACAAACACTAGACCTACGTAAGGCATACAAGACAACACTATACCCCTACTAACATTCTATTCTAATACACGACCTTCACTCCTCTCTATTTAAAATCATGTCCTCCGTAATATAAAATTGCATCATTTTCTATCTAATCACCTCTGCGGCTCTGTCCAATGCTTTTTCATCCTACTCCTACCCCTCGACGTTCCCCTACAACTAACCTCTCGTAATTATATATGTTCAAACTATTTCAATTTCACTTCCTTCTTATCTTATTCGTTAAAGAAGCTACTCTCACCTTCTCTCGAGTAGCCTCATTTATAATCTTAAAGTAAAATTTTTAAAAAGTAATATGGAGTAAATTTTCAAGAAACGAAAAGGCAAAAAAAGAATCACGTGTAGAGGCACAGAAAGTTATTAAAGAGCCACAAGTGGTAAAGCAGAAGCTTCAGCATGTTCGACGCTGCACGCTACTGCTCTTTAGCCACGTTTCCACTTTCCCAAATATATAAACTTTATCATATTTAAAATTCGACTTCGAAATAAGTAAAATGATTTCACTATAGCACCCTAACTAATACGCTCGTCCCTAATTACTTGTCCACTTTAGAATTAACACATTTGTTAAGAAAACAATTATTGACATAGTAAATTTACCATTTTATCTCTATTAATTATGAAGTGTCTGAATTAAAAAGTTAAGGTTTTCAAAAAGTTCTAACATTTTCAAAGTAATTAATTGAGGGTATAATAGAGAAAAAAAGTTTTTCCTTTCTTGATTTGTCAAAATGGACAAGTAATTAAGGACAACTAAAAAAGAAAAAGTGGACAAGTAATTAGGAACAAAGGGAGAGGGAGTACTTCCTCATTTTCTTTTTATATATCATCCTTACTATAAATAGTTGGTTCATAATACTCCGTTTGTCCCTAATTACTTGTCCATTTTTCCTTTTAGAGTTGTCCCTAATTACTTGTCCATTTTGACATATCACGAAATGACAAATTCTTTTTACCTATTATATCCTCAATTAAATGACTAATTATTTTGAAAAATGTAGAGCTTTTCATCCACTTCATAATTAATATGGGTAAAATGGTAAACTCAGTATGTCATTAATTATTTTCTTAATATATAGGTGTGCCAATTCAAAACTGGACAAGTAATTAGGGACAGAGGGAGTAATTATTAATTTATAAAATCAATGTATGAATTACAATATTTTTCTTATTATACCTTTGATAGTTAATTAGTCTTGAAAATAAATATTTGACTAACCTAGGAAAACTAATAAATAATTAATGTTCATTGTAATTACTTCATACATTGATTAATTACTCGCACCATTGCATTACTCTACAAAATCTGATTTTGAAAAAGAAATCTCAACAAACAAATTAAAAAATAAAAGATGAATTATTTATCATTTATTGAAAAATTGACTTTAAAAATACATTAAATAAGAATACAGAGTGGTAAACTTACTTAATTTTTTTTAATTCAAGTGAAATCTAAAAATGTAACATGTAAAAAAGAAACAAATGGAGTATTAGTAGAATTGTGCCTTTTAGTTTTAAAATCTCACCTCATTTATCTCTTTTCTTTTAATACTCTTATTGGAGAAAGGATTAGAGAAAAGGATCAAAATGGTCCTTTATGTTTGAGTTAAGAATCAAAGTAGTCCTTCTCTTCTAACATGAAGTACTAATAGTCCTCCATGTTTCATGAATTGGTACATTTTTAGTATTCTTCCAAATATTTGTCTATTTTTTAACCCAACCTTTCTTTTGCACGTGACAAAGTCCCCCCCCCCCCCCCCCCCCCC
>JAJOOE010020399.1:0-19648 GCA_036250405.1 Solanum raphanifolium
TCAAAAAAAAAAAAAATTACCCCCTCCCCCCGGGCACCCCCCACCCCTTCACCTTCCACCAACCGACCCCTAAATTTTTTTGTTTTCCAAAAACAAAAAAAAATTTACCCCCTCCCCCGGGAAGCCCCCCCACACACCTTCCACCAACCTACCCCTAAATTTTTTTTGTTTTCCAAAAACAAAAATAAATCTGTTTTTTCAAAAAAAAAAAAATTACCCCCACTCCCACCTTCCACCTATCGATCCCTAAATTTTTTTTGTTTTCCAAAAACAAAAAAAAATGTTCTTTCAAACAAACAAAAAATTACCCCCTCCCCCGGGCACCCCTCACTCCCTAGAGCACCCCCCCCCCCTTCCACCAACCTACCCCTAAAAAAAATTTTGTTTTCCAAAAAATAAATAATCTATTTTTTCAATTAAGTTTGAAAATTAATTGAATTTTTGAAAATTATTATTAATTTTTTTTATTTTTTAGCACAATTAAGAATTTTGAGTGGAAGTGAAAACTAAGTAATCTATTATAGGTCAATATGGATACCCATATTTAACCCATTTTGATCATATTTGTAGAGACTCTTAAAATAACTTGAAGCCCATATTTAACCAATTAAAATGTGAGTGATCCAAGTCATTAAATATGAGCAAAATGGACTCATTTCATTAATATGGACTGAAATTGTCATCCCTACGTGCGGTAAAGTCCGAGGTAAGTGTACAAAATGAATAAAGACATGAATGTCAGAATCAAGGAATGAATAAAGAGGGATTCTGATAAAATCAAGGAACCAATAAAGAGCTAAATGGAAGAGTTGAAGTTCAACTAGAACACAAAAGAATCAAGGAGTTTGAATTGAAGGAGTTTTATTTGAAGTAGAACTCTAAGCTAAGATAGTTTGAGTTAGGTGGAGTTTGATGTGAAGAATAACTCTAAGAAGGGTTATGCTTAAATAGAGTTGAAGTCATCCTAATTACTTACGCACTTGCAAAGAAAAAGACAATTGGCATATTGACTTTTGTGAGGTACTGCGTCCTACTACAGACTTTATGTTCTAGGAAGTTTTTCTTTGTATTTGAGTCTTGATGTATTGTTAATCCAATGTGTTATAAACTGAATTAGTGAGTCTTCAAGTTGTGAGCAGCTCGAGACTTGGGAACACATATCTTGAAAGTTTGTGATAGCATAGGGAATAACTGATTATTCCTTAGGTTCATATTTTGTAATCTGTTTTGGTGTAAGGCTCGTTGGAATTAAGTGAAGTTAGGAGTAAATCTTGTTGTGGAACAGGTCATGGTTTTCACACTTTTTGAGCCGGGTGTTTCCACGTTAAAAATCCTATTCTTACTTTACTTTAGCTCTTTATTGAAACATGTTAGGCAACTTGATTCACTTAAGTAAAAGTAAAACTAAGTTATATAATTCTAAATCGTGTAGAATATCATACTCCAATGTCCTGAACCTCTACCACCTTTTCATGGCCAAAGCCTCACTAATGTCCTTCAATCTGCTAAAATTAACTCCGCCTTCTTAAATAGGAAAACACATTTAAGCCCATGAACTCCAATGGTCTCTTCTTTTCATCACTTGATCACCAAAAGAATCTTGCTGTGTATCTTCTGATTTGCAGAAAAATCTCATTGGGAGAGCCAATAAGTAATTTGGTTGAGATTGTAATACATGCTTGATAAGAATAACTTTTCCATTAATATATAATAGAATGATTAGATACACACATCTTAGATGACGTCCTACATAATAATTTGTGGTCCTGTATACATATCGTTTTATGTGTATTATTTCACGTAGGATATGTGTATCTACTTGTTAAACTTTATACAAGTTTAAGTGTCTACTTATACATATCCAAAGATGGAGGACACAGATATCAACTAACACCAAGTTAAATGACACATTTATATATTATGCCTTAAAAGAATCTAGTTTTTTTTTATACAAATTTACTCCAGACCATTTTACTTCTCACAATTATACTGATATCGAAAATCAGACATTAATACTGATATCAAATATCATGATCAAACATGCTGATATCGAATATCAGATGAGAAGTTTTCAAAAACCTAGTGAATTGTCATCTCATTTCTTGAATATTATATTCTACTACTACATGCTAACTTTCTCCACTTTGTATAAGCCACAATGTCACTCATGATTAGGAAGGACGAAATGACACCGACCTTAAATAGGTCCCATTTCCTCCCACGGGCGTGCAACAATAAGACAATAGTTTTGTTGTTGCGGCCCATAAATGGCCGGTAAAGCTTTTAACTTTCCCCTTCCCTTTTTTGTTGAACTTTTCATAAACCAATTGTATTTTTATACTCATTAAAAAAAGACTAGTAATGGGTTCCTGAGTAACTCAATAAACACTAACATGGTTTGTGGTGCATTGATGGTAGTGCTTCACCCTTAATCAGAGGTCTCGGGTTCGAGCCCTAGGTATGGAACAAATCATGTTGAGAACGCCACCCCCGAAGCTAATAGGCCCTGCAGTGCGCGATCCGAATTTAATCGAAACTCCAATGTGGGCTTCAGACACCGGATGGGACAAAAAAAAAACAAGAGTAACTCAATAAACTATCGATGCACCCTTTCGTTTACGAAACCTAACCATTCAATTATTTATTCGCGTATACGATCATTATAATGAGAGTGGTACAATGAGTCAAATTTATGGTCATTTGTTTGATTAATCTATTTTGAATGGTTGATTATTTAATCATTTAAAAGCGAGTCAAATATGGATAAACTCATATGAGTAACTTGAGTATCTCTAATTGCACTCTCTTTAATATATGTAAGGGCGTAGAAATTTCTAAAAAGTACATTTATTAAAGGTGTATTCAGTATTAAATATTTTTCACTTTTATCATGTTTGATTAACTTAAATTATTTTTAAAAAAAATATTTTTCAAATGAACTTATTCTTCTCTAATTTAAGAAAAGGTGACTTACATACATATAGGAGGGGGGGGGGGGTTCAAACCTTTCCTTAAATCAACAAAAAAAAATTTAAAACTTTTCTTAAGCCTCACAACATGAAACGAATCCATACATGGGATTCAACTTTCGACATATTTTATAGGAAAACATGAAAATATTTTTTTTCGTACCAAACATACCCTACGTATTTCTCTACGTAATAAAAAATATTTCTTTACGTAATAAAAAGTAATGGAAAATAAAGGTAATATGGATATCGATACTATCAATTGGATTCACCCATTTTTATCCATATTAAATACAAATAGATTTAAATATTTTATCCTTTTTTGCCCAACTCATTTTCATGGATTCATATCCAACTTGACCCACCCATTTATCACCGGTAATCATAATTAATCTAACTCCAGAACATATGATACTCATGCTATTATTATTGGAGATTGTTAGATTCTCGGATCGGGTTCACATGGTCGGGTTATACCCCTGCAACAGGTATATAACCTTTGCGAGTCCCCCGCGGATTAAGGCTCCACGAAAACCCCGTTAAAGTACATGTTTATATCGAATGAATGTATATATGGTCGTTGAATTACGTATAGTTCTTCTTATTTTATGATTTATCCGACTTGCTATAACCCGATTGAGCAAAGCGATATTTGTTGATTTCAAAAATATCACGTGACTGATTTTACATCGTTATTTTCTTATTGCTACGATAAATTATCTATGGAGGTAATATCTGATTACTATTAACGTCGGTATTTTCATCTACTGAATCTCGTAACTATTTCAATGGTGTCGATCAATAATCCTTGAATAAGGTTAATTTGCCTACCGATTTAGGTATAGATATCTTCACGGTTAGTAGATTTTTGAGTCATGACAATTAATTTGCTCTTTTAGGAACCTACAATTTAGTTGGAAGGATAATATATTTATATATATCATGTTAATCCACCAAATTTCTTTCTAGAAAAAAAGGTATAATAAATAGGCATAAGTTCTCATTGAAGTTACAATTGCTCTTATTTTTATTTCATTCAAATGAATGTTTAATTGGTTCAAAAGTCAATTCACTAATAAAGACGTGTGGCAGATTACGACTCAAAAAAAGAAAGAAGAAAGACACTGACATGCATTTTCTGAATATAAGTTTAATTATGTATACATATATAAACACCCTTATGCATTTATTTGTAACTGTCATGATCAATCTGGAATCCACAAATGTACTTATCTTTATATGACAAATGCACAAGCAACCAAAGTCTGTTTTATTGGGCCTATACTTGGTTTGTAATGTAGGACCGTTCACTGAGTCAGAATTTTAATCTTATAAATTCTAAATTTTAAAATGATGATTTCAAGTGTTAATAATTGAATTCTAGACTTAATATTTGTACATACTTAATAAGATTCTTAATACAAATACATTATTTGAGCAAAAGTTATTGAGTTTGATAAATTTGTATCTAAACTTCTAGCTCCGCCAACTGATTATAAGTGAGACTTCAATTAGGATAAAAATGAACATTTTGAAAAATAGAACAACCGCTTGCTTTACAACAAAAAGAAGTTTGTTTTTTTTTTCTATGAGGAGGAAAGGCACTTTACGACTTAAACAATTGGTCAATAATTAGTGGATAATGAATAGATTAATCTCAATTAGAGTGAGTGAGAATCTTGGTACAACAGTTTGGTACTCTTTGCTAATGATAATGTTTCAAAAGCTATCCAAAACCCAAGCTTGTACTAATAATAATGATAATAGTATTAATTAATAATATAACCATTCCTTTTTATTTTTATTTTTATGATTGTGGTGTTCGAGCTGATTTTCGCACACGTCGACTAATTTCATGGGATATTTGTCACCTTTCACCAGCAACATGTATCAAGTAACTCTGTCCACAAGACTAATACAGACGAGAAGAATCACCTAGTGTTTTTTTATCTCCTTTGAGTTTTAATATAACCATTCTTTTTATTAGTCTAATTAATTAACTAATTAATTTCCACTATGTTACACTGACCCTAATAATGGACAACCTTATATGTTCACACTTTGCATTAATATTTAAGACATAGACAGCTAAAAAAAATTCTCAATGACGAGGAGACACGAGGAAAAGAAGCTGCAATTAAAATTGATATAAAATAATTTCAAATTTATCAGGCCTAACTCATAATTGGGCACTCATAGAGACATAAATTATAGTGTCCCACAAAAAAATATATGAATATATTTATTATGTGTATATTGCTTTATCATCGTTTATTAAAATTAATAGCCTAAATATAATACGGTATAGACTTTTAGCTGAAAAGTGAAGCTTTTCTAATTTTGGAGAAAGAAACGATCAAAAAGGGGAAAAAGTTGAAGGTTTAATTTATACACTGATCCAAGAAACTTTGAGTTGGTTCTCACTTAAATTGCTTAAAAAGATAAGTGTTGGGCTTATTAAAATAGGTAATAACAATTAGCAAAAAGTATGGGGGTTTAAAAAATATTTCTGGTTTCTAGGATGGTTCAAAATCGAATTGTAACGATAAGCCAATCGCGAAATTAGTTTATTGGTTTATTGATATTGGGTCATCAAATTAACGGTTGGTGAACGAGTTAAATTTTTATAGTTAACAGTTTATTAGTACGGAGGAAGATTACTCATTTTTCTTATTGGGTAAACTGTTAACCCATTAAGAATTATCATAGTTACATTTTTACCGTAAAAATATTTGTTAAGTAAATACTTATGTACATGCACCCTTAAAATTTAGACTTTCATATGTGTCTTACTGTGATTTACTATTGCTAAATCTTCTCTTGCTGTCAAAAGTGCTTACTCATGGTCTATCGTGCAGTTGTTGATATCATTCTGGACTAGTTTCCAGGCATACGCCAACCATACATACCGCTTTCTCGTTCAGGAATTTCTTAAGATTAAGGTTCGAAAGGACCGGGCGATTACCAATTTTTTATTTTTTTTTAAAAGCTTTTTTTTTCTACCCTCCCTAGGAGCTCCCACCCCTTTTGCTCCTTTGATGACTCGAACTCATTGGAAGTGAGGGGTGCTTACCATCCGAACAACTCCCTCTTGTCCTAAATTACCAACTTAAGTAGGGCTAGAAAAATTATTTTGTTTGATGGGAGATCAATATATTGGTGAGTGAAAGTGAAAGAAAGGAGCTTCAAACAGTGGAGCCAATACACCGCCCAATAACCGTCCGTTAATTTCTAATCTGATACCAAATCAATTGATAGCTTATTGATTAATTGGCTAGTAAATTAGTATAACTAAATTTTGATATTCGATAATCCAAACTGTTAAGTATAATTATCCATCTGATCTGTCCACAGTTAGGTACTTATGTAAAACTAGGTACTCTCTTTGTTACATTTTAATTATGCCTAGTTTGTTAAATATAATGACCCTTTTTAAAAAAATTTGGCAATAATTTAAGTTAAATTTCTTATTTCATATTTAATGTGAAGCTTTTATAGCCCAACATGTTTAAGATGGTAAGTTTCAAAAGTCTTATTATAAGTCTGGCAAGGGAACCGAGACGGCCCGGTACCGACTCGAGACCCGTCTTATACACAAATATATTATGATATGTTTTAAATCTACAAATTTCAAAAATGTTGCATCTTTTTCTTAAATTTCATACTTGATTGTATGGGGATAAAACTAGGTCTAACAAATGGAGTAACTGGGATTCGATACATGGAAGCTTGGTTTGACCGGACCCGAGTTCACGATAGTGTCTCCATTCATGTGTTGGCTTACAACTTGGTGTCAACCTTTGAGGAGCCTTTAGTGATCAATTCACTAAAACTCCTCTCAATCCCGGTTAATCACTTGGCCGGGGCAAGCTTGCAACGGTCTCCGGATATGACATCAATCAGCCTCGAATCTAGAGCTTGAAATTCAGGCACATTGGAGTATTCACATATGACAATAGTCCTTTGATGATAGGATAGCCTTTTATTGTTGGTATTCATAACTTTTTGGCCCTTTAAATAATTAAACTCTTGCGTAGGAGAAAAAGACATCCAATCTTCACTTGTAACACAAAAATCAAATAACTCGATTTTCAAATTTTGATAACACAAGCTATTTACGATCTTTATATTTTGTTTTTTTGTCATTGTGTTTTACTCAAATTCTTATTCTTAAGTCTTAACATAATTTATTTTTTTGTTTATTCATGCTCAAACGATTTAACCTAAAAAGAAAAGAGCTTGATCTACCTTAATTCACTTGCCATTATTTTTACTCAGATTCTTATTCTTGACACAATTTATTCTTTCTTGCTGAGAGGAAGTAATCGATCTTAATTCACTATCATTATTCTTCATTTTTACAAATTTAACTATCATTGCATACAAAAAGAATTTCAAGCAAGCACCAATCAAATAATTAATTAGCATAAATTAAAACATAATGAGTATTGATTTATTAGGTACCACACACCCATGGAACCCCTCTAGGCTTCTACTCTAAGCAAGTGAATACGGTCGGTGCGTAGTGAACGATTCATCAACCCCCCCCCCCCCACCCACAAGAAATGATGAATAAAGAAGTTGGGAAGGGAATTAAAAGAAGCAAGAGTAAAGTGAACCTTTAGACTCTATTGTCTATCTTTTCTTAAGAACCACAAACGTTGCACAATAGTGACATCTATTTAATAATTTGTAAGGGACCATATTATATTTACTTGGAATGGTTCTTCAGTAATTTAAGAGAATAATAAGGGTTATATTTGGGGTGAAATATAGTCTATAAATAGTGTCAATAACCACCTCATTTTCATTACAATTCACTACTTCCAAATTCCAAATTCCAAATTTCAACATAGTACCACTTGAAATATAAACTTTATATCTTTCAAATGAAGAAGAATTATAGGCACACTTCTTTTATATTTCTCTTTGTTCTTCTACTTATTTTTGCCACTACATTTTCCATAATATCAGTTGATGCAAGGAAACACCACCATACCAAAAAGAGCAAAATACACCACAAACATAAGAAACAACAGAAAAATGGAGATGGAAATAAAGCACCAAATTGTACAAATTCTCCTTCTCCTGCCCCATCTCCATCTCCATCTCATGGTTTTTACCCAACACAATCTCCCATTTTTAATATCTTATCCTTTGGAGCCAAAGGTGATGGAGTTTCTGATGATACCAAGGTAAATAAAAGCTAATTACACAAAATTTAACTTTTATATACTCACAGTACGCGTACAAGTTTATTTACAAGATAGTTAGAAATATTTTTTTAGGGTACGCATTGCCTAGTACACAAAGGCGGATAGAGCATAAGATTAATGAGTTTTCGATATGAAACATCGATATATTTATAAAAATGATTAAAATTTCTACAAATGTTTATTAACGAAGATATTATTTTAAAAGTGCAATAGATTCAATGATCGAATGACAAGGGTTAAACCAACCTCAAGTTTAGATTCTTGATCCGACTTTGCTAATTATACATATGACTTGGAAAAGCGAATAAGTGATTTTCTATAATCGATTGATTAAACATATTAATAGTGTAAAAAAATAGGTTTTTTACGCAAATTGCTTATCGAATTTACTATTTAGTTTTCCTAGCCAGTATTTATATAAGGTATTAAGGTTATGCACATATTATTACATGAATTATACATATATTCCACATCTACCATCTATTTTCAATTTAAGCGGTCCAGTGAACGGGTTAATTCTTCTGAAATATTTATATGGTCAAAATATAAATCCAATTCAATCTTATAATTTTCTTGTTTTTAGTCAATAGTACTTATAAGCTAACTCTAATTTGGAGTAAATGTTCATTATAGGCACTTGAAGCAGCATGGGAAGCAGCTTGCAAAGTTCAAGGAGCTACTCTAGAGATTCCTACAGAATTTCAATTCTTAATCAATCCCATTACACTTCAAGGACCATGCATGCCAAACTTTGTTTTTCAGGTTTATAATTTTATATATCCATTCCCTCTCCATCTCAGTCAATTTATGTGACACAGTTGGAATTTCAAGAGTCAATCAAATTTTTTTTTGACTAAAATTTATATATATGTCTTTTTAATAATTTAAGTTGTTAATTATTATGACTTATAGTACTTTCTACATATAGTTTAAAACTTCTATGTATGAATTCACGATTAAAGTTTAAAAGTTTCAATTTCGAAAGTTTAATCGTCACCACACCAAAAATGATTTTTAACGGCGGCAATAGCTCATATATTTTTTTAGAGGCAATTACTAGTGATGATTAGATTTTAGCACGATCTTTGTAGATGTCGTTAAAACCTATAATGACATTGAATGTAATGACAATTAACTAATACCAGTAAAGACTTTAACACTCTTTATTAATTTATGCATATTGATCGTGGTTAAAAGTTATTTTTTTATAATAGTGTATGATACATATGACGGATGAAATATTATATTCTCTCTAATACCCATGCCCTAAAAGATTTCCTGGTCACTTGACAAAAGGTATATTCTTTCTGTTAAAAGTTCCATTTTTAATGATATAATAGTTAGAATTGTGTTACATTTCTGATCATGAGTGGAATGTAAACAGGTAGATGGAATTATTTTGGCTCCTCCAAAAGTAGGGTCCTGGCCAAAATCCAGCTTGTTTCAGTGGTTGAATGTTAAGTGGATGTACAACTTTACCATCCAAGGTACTGGCACCCTTGATGGCCAAGGCTATAACTGGTGGAAACTTTCTCAAATTGATTATTTTCAGGTTTGTACATTTCTACCACTTACCATATTACTCTAACTTTATTGATAAAAAAATGTGTGGGTGGGTGGGTGGGAGTGGGGTGAGTAAAAATCACGATTAGAGTCGGTCCAGATAAAAGGAAGAATTCAATCTCCTTCTTACTTGTTTAGTGAGACAAGAGATTAATTTTTAATCATATATATTAGCAATGTATAAAAAAATTTATACTATCAGTGTATTTTAAATTTCTAAAGTCATATTTTATATAAGGTCGAATTCCTGTAATTATTATTTAAATGACTTAATTACATAAAAATGATTTTGCACTATCGATGTATAAAAGTCAAACTCGAAAGTATTACACATGAAAAAAAACATGTCAAACTCGAAATTATTACACATGAAGAAAGATGTGTCGCGTGTTTACCTCCTCCCGTGAACTTAAGTTGAAGACCAACCAGTATTGTGGTGGAGTGATAATTGTACTCATTTATCTTTAATTAGATTGATATATTGGGTTCGAGTCATGTTATGTCAATAGTTGTCTTTGTTAGAGAGTGTTTTACCCTTAATTTGAGATTTTCTTACGTGGATTTGAATTAAGAAGCTAGTGTCTTACCTCCTTTAATAAGTTCTTGAACATAGACTCTATCCATATATATAGTATCATTAAATTAGATCATTTTTACATGTTAATGAGCATGTTCTTATTTCATTAATTCGTATATATTTTACAGGTGATGAAGAAATCTGAAAACACTCCTGATATGAAACCAACTGTAAGTAAAAATATGACTTTGTACCTAATTAGTAGAATCACTAATTAATTAATTCATTACAAGTATATATTTTATATTATTTATTAATATCTATGACTAGCGATGAATACCTTATACTTTTTAATATTTTTATGACAGGTTTTACGATTTTATGGTAGCTATAATGTGACAATACGTGATATCAAAATTATAAACAGTCCTCAATGTCACCTTAAATTTGACAATTCTAAAGGGGTAAAAATCAACAATGTTACAATTTCTGCACCAGAAAATAGCCCAAACACTGATGGAATTCACCTCCAAAACACACAAGATGTTGAGATCCATCACTCCAATATAGGAACAGGTAAATTTTCTATCTATTATCCCTTCGATTTAATTAAAAATGTATGTTCCAATTTATATGACGCTGAAGAATGATACCTTTCTAATTTTTGTTTGTTTGTTTTATAATTGATATACAACTAGGTTGTAGACCTAGTAGCGATTTATTAATAATAGATTTAAAAAATATATTTTAACTAAAGCTTCGCATTTTATTTCTCTGTTCTTAATGTTTATTTATTTATATTTGATTTGGCACACTCCTTAAGAAACAATAAATCAAATGATAATTTTATTATATCATTATTAATTACTATCTAATGGGAAATGAATTGGAAATAATATTAGTACTTAATATTTAATAATAGGGGTAAAATAGGTTAAAAATGATAAATTAGTTCTTGATTTTTTAAACTGCACACGCAAAAATAGACATCTGTTTTTAGTATGGACGGTCTCCTAAACTTTATGACTTAGTTAAAAGTACAATACAAGAAAAATACCATTCAATTTTCTCGAAATCAATGAATGGACTTGAAGTTGCCCCTGACCTAAATAGAACTATTATCCTTATAACTAAATAAGAATCAGCTTTTTACTTCTCGAGTGATAGTTCCACGATCCCAACAAATTGAAATAAAGGAATACAAAAGCAGTTCTTTTTGTTTTAATTTTAAAAAAAGGCCAAGAAAGTAGAGTAGACTTGATATATAGTTGCTACCACGTGCACTTTATATTTCAAGAATATATATTTATAACTAATGGTCCCATTCTCATCCTCAGCTTTCAACCGATAAATTAACTGTCACTAAAACTAACTTTTTGTCTTGCCTCCAACACTAATATATTAATTATAAAGATAATTTATGTACTCCAATTGTATAAAGGAATACCTACCATAATGACAGTGGGAAAATTAACACCTAACTTTATCCTTGGTACTGGTTGGTACACCACTAATTAAAGTGATTAAATTACTCAATCCAATGTTATTGTCCATTAGGACACTTTAGTAAATAAATGAGCTAATTATATTACATGATTCTCTAATCTCAATCTTTTTCTAATTAATTAACTAATTACCAGGAGATGATTGCATATCAATTCAAACTGGTTGCTCCAATATTCATGTCCATCACCTGAATTGTGGTCCTGGACATGGCATAAGGTACGTAATTAATCACTCATATATTCAACATATCATTCGGACTCATGTGCTTTTCAAAATCAGAGATATTCTTTTATTAGCTTAGTGATCTTGGAAACAAATATTTATAATTTTATCTTAATATATAGTTTGATCTACTTATATTTTATTTCTAATGTTTTATATATTTTTTGATAATTACAGTCTAGGAGGACTAGGAAAAGATAAAAGTGTTGCGTGCGTGTCAGACATCATTGTTGACAACGTGAACTTGCAAAGCACTATGTATGGTGCAAGGATTAAGACATGGCAGGTAGGTTTATAAAAACTTGTAATCTAACCAGTAGTTAATTAAGGATTTAAATTATATATACTGATATAACAATTTTTTTTACATAATTAGTATATTTTAACAAGTTGTCGCAGATAATTTGTCCCTTTCTTAAGGTTGCTAATGACACTTTTTTATATACGATTTCTGTAGTATAATAATTCTCCGAGTTTAAGTTATATACCCTATAGCTAACTATATCCTCTGTATTATAAAATCCTATACTTACCCTTTCTATTAATTAAAATGCATAGATGTTTAGCGTAATTAAACCCTTTTTACATTAATAGCGCAATTTAACTGATTATAGCATGTATTACTCCATTATCTAGGTAACAATAATATTGTTATTAGCCTTAATAAGGAAGATTGACTTTCTACCGGAGAAAATGAAAAAGAGAATCTCAAATTGGAAAAAAAAATTGTTGCCATCCAGAGGTCGACTTAGGCTTATTAAACATGTTCTAGTCTTTCTGCACACATATAAAAGTTTTTTCCTGAATTAGCCGATCCACACTTGTTATTGTATGTAGGTCAACTTAACCAGTTAGTGTAAAAAAAATTGTATATTAACTTTACATTTCAAGTAACCTAATAATATAAAAATTCTTTTACACTAACCATATATTAAATTTTAATTGGTTAAATAATTCATTATTTTTCATATTTTGTTTTGTAGGGTGGTGTTGGATCAGTCAAGAACATATCATTTTCAAATATTCAAGTATCAAATGTTAAGGTACCAATCATGATAGATCAATATTATTGTGACAAACATGTGTGCAAAAATCAAACAGGAGCAGTAGCAATATCCAACGTTAAATTCAATCAAATTATTGGAACTTATTCAACCAAACCAATTCATCTAGCTTGCAGTAATTCAATTCCATGTACAGACGTTGATTTAATTGATATCCAATTAAAACCATCGACGAATTATCGAGGAATTAATCAACTGGGATTGTGTTGGAATTCTTACGGAAAATCACAAGCACCACTTCTTCCTTCAAGTATGGATTATTGTGTTAGAAGGGGAAGTGGACTTGTTAGAGGAATTTCAAGATCTCATGAACATGTTTGCTTGTGAATTTTTTATTTTTAATTTAAATTTCTAGGTGATATTGTAATTAATTAAGTAATTTGTGTTTGTTTTTAAGGTTTCTATGGTTTGTTTTGTCCTTCCCCTATGTTTTTAATGGTGGAAGACACAAGTTCTAGCTAGTCTAGAATTAAATATGAAGTTTTTTTTTTCTTCTTTTTTTAGATGAATTTTGGAGTTTATATATATTATAGCGTTCTCCTTGTTGTTTGCTCTCATTAATTTCTTTTTCTTTTTTTGTTTTATAATTATCTAGCTTTTGCCTTGTTTTATTTCATCCTTTGGAATATCCACCCCAATCTCTTTTACTTTCACCAAACAAGTTAGTAGTTACCATAAGATGTGATTAAGGGTGTGTTCGGTATATTTTGCAAATTTTTCATGTTTAAAAAGTCAAAATATTTGATATTTGAAAAATATTTTTTCTAAAAAAAAAGCAAGTTCCTTTAAAATGGAAAAAAAAATGATTTTTAGGGTGAAATTAGAGAAATAATTTTTCATAAGTAGCAATACACATTGATTGCGTCTTTTCCATCCTCCAACGTACCTCATCTCTTTAACCCAACTATGTAGCTCCCTTCCTCCTCTCTTCCCCCTTTCATAATATTTGTCTAAATTATATAGAAATATTTTTTAGAATAATATTATTCAACACACCCTAAAAGAAGGTATTTAATGAGTCAATCCCAATGACTTCAAATCTACAACTATCTAAACTTAAAAGGACAAAAGAGTCATAAACAATACTTCTATTCCATTTTATGAGATACTATTACCTTATACTATGTAATGACCTGCTTTCGTCGTTACGAAAAAGCCAACTGAGAAAAAATTTGGGCCGAAAAACTTTTGATAGTAACTTGGGATTTCCTAGCCTAGTCCAGATTTGGACGAAATCGGAGTCATGTGAGTCTAGGGAAATCTGGTAACGATTGGGTGATTTAATAAGGATTTTGATTGCATGAGTAGATAGCTAAGACATTAAGGAATACATACGACTTTACAGAATCGAATTCGGGCGAGTATAACACCTGAAACTGATCTTAGCGTGAACGGGTATTTTTTGAGTGTCGTGGAATGGAGGTGTGTTGTGAAATGGGGTTTTGGAACTCAATTCCCAACGTTCTGTCTCCACCACAGCCGCCAGAGCGGGATTAGTGTCGCCAGGGCGGAGCCGTTGTAACGGGGTGAGGACCGCTGTGGCGGGGCAGACGTGACTTAAGTCGGAAATAAACCTCAAGACATCATTATTCTGCAAGTTTCCACTTTGAGAACTAAGGAACGACCCCAGGTGTTTTCTTGACAGTTTTCCACCATTCTTGAGGCTAAAGGTAAGGTTTTCATTCCCCGAATCCATTTTTTGATCTGTAGAACTTAGTTTCTTAGGTGATTATTGTTGAGGAAGCGTTTTGGAACTGTTTGGATGGTGGGAAAATCCCTAATTGGGATATTGGGATCATAGGTTTGATCTAGGGTTGATAATGTTGATTATAATTCGGGTAATTAAGTCTTGTTTATTGATCTTAACATTATATTGATTGTTTGTAGACCAAGAACAAGAGGAAAGAATCCGAAAAAGGGAAAATTTCTTAGGGGATTCAAGGTTTGTTCGAGGTAGGTGATGGTTATGATTTCATGTTTGTGTGATATATGTTTGTAATTGCTTCATTGTATTACATGTATGTATGTGAATATTGCATTATTGATCACACCCTATGTAATTGAGTATGAACGAATGATTGTATGCCATGAACAACACTTGTTTGTATGATTATGAGAATGTTCATTGTGATTGTGATTGTGGCTTGTTGAATGGATCGAGTGTTACGTTCCAACACACTAACTGGGATTGGATGTCACGTACCGACATACATATTGGATCGAGTGCCACTTTCGGCGCATATATGGGATCAGATATCACGTCTGACACACTAACTTAGATCAGGTACCACGTACCGATATACTAACAGTTTGGGTATGGATTCCATGAAAGGACCATTGAATTGGGTTCCGTGAGAGGACCATTGAATTGGGTTGTGTGTCTACCTGTGATGATTACGTTCATATCTAATGGTGATTGAGGTTGAAAGACTGTTTTGTTGCTCTAAAATGATAACCAATGTGAATTATTGATGATGTGGAATGCTACATTGATTCGAAAAGATGACTAATATTGTATATGTTCGGTAAATGCCTTTATAATGTTGTGGTTACTTGCATGTGTTTCACTTATTGGGATAGCCGCGTGATCATACCAGTACACTGTGGTTGTATACTGATACTGCACTTGCTTATTCTTTGTTGAGTACATGGCATCTTCATGTGGTTATTGATAGACCTCAGCTAGGTGACTATTGAGCGTGACCGGATTCAAGGGTGAGCCAGTTCTTTCAGGCTGCCATGGATCTCTCTTGTTTAAGTCCACTCTTTATGGACTCAGACTATTTGTTTAAGGTATTTTTTTAGTTTCGAGGTTGTATCCCTTGTTCTTAAACTTGCGTTAGTAGAGTTTTGGTACAATGACTTTCAGGTTCTAAGGGTTAAGACTTCCGCATTAGTTTGGTTAAGTTATTTGTTTAAACCTTTGGAGTTTATGGAAACTCATATAATTTATACATTTAAACCTGTTTCTGTATCTCTAAATGCATAGTTTTTGGTTAAGTTGTTTAGTTTGGGTTGTAGTAATGGTTCTCCCACATGAGGGTTAGTGTGGGTGCCAATCACGACGGTCTGGGTCGTGACATACTACCTCCGTTCCTATTTAATTATAATCATTTTAGGTTTCATGACCCTTAAGAAACTAAGTAAGTTTATCATTGTACTATTATTTAGTGTTTTTTTAAAGTCCAATTTTCAATAAATGAACATGTTTTAATTAATTTGACTGATGAACATGAATTAATTACTTAGTTTTTCTACGTTGGTCAAATGCATATTTTCAAGATTAATAACTCTCAAGGGTAAAATAAGAATAATAGTGTTATTTATGTATTGATTTTCTAAAATGACAAGTATTAGGAACATTTATTTTTAGTAAGGATGACATATAAATAGGAACGAAGGGGTAATCAATAAGGTTTTAGAAAGAACAATTTTCACATATAGCAAACATAAAAATAATATTTGTATGTTATAGTTATAGTTTGTATAATTGCGCTCCATAGCAAACTTTAAGTTTGCTATGGAGCATCAGATTGTATAACTCGCTGGCAGGAGTTTCAGATTTGTATAATTTCGCTGGCAGGCCATTTGTATAAATCGTTGGCAGCCTCTCGTTTGTATAAATGGCTGGCAGCCTCTCAATTCAATTTTATGTGTTTGTATATCTGCATAAAATTTGAATTTGTATACAATTGAATCGAAATAAAATATTTGTATATCAAATCTCTCTCTCTCTCTCGCTTTATACAACACAAATTATACATTGTAATTTGTATAATCTGTGTTTGTATAAAGTGAGAAAGAGAGAAAAGGCAAAAGAGAACTGGGCAGGGAAAGATCTGTATTTGTATAATTATAAGTGTATAGGACGAAAATATATGTATTTGTATTTGTATATATAGTTTTCTCTCGCTTTATACCAAAATGCATTTTATATATTTGTGTTTGTATAAAAGCGAGAGAGGCGAGGGAGAGCCTGGCGAGCGAGAAACCTAGGGAAAGAGACGAATGTCAACTGTTTGCTACGGATTACAATTAAATCAAACTGTGTTTATAGCATTTAATTTGAATTAATAGTTTGCTATTTTATACAATTTCCCTTTCTAGAAATAGGAATATATTTATTTTTAGAAAGAATCTAAATTCAATCAACCTTTTTTTCCTTTAATTATGACCAGAGGCGGATCTAGGATTTGGAGGTCGTGGGTGCCATATCGTTCAAGTAAGATAAAAGGATCGGTTGCTTTAATTTTGGGTTACAATTCGGATTATTAATCTTTTTTTATTTTTATAAACAAATCGATCAAATATGCATTTTAATAAAAAAAAAATTTAGATATTTCGAGATTAGAGATAACTAAACAAATCAATTTTTATTTACTTTTTGGAATTAAATGTCTTATTCGCTGAAATTTTGAGAAAAAAAAAATTTTCACATTAAAATTTGAGCTTGTATAAACTATCTAATATTATGAACTTAATATATTCATTATTCCATTGACTTTATGTGTTGTTGGAGATATATAGTAGGGAAAAAATAAAAATTGTAATTTCAGCCTAGTTATCTTATTTAGCAAGAATGTCAGTAAAGATCGAAAGAACCTTTAAATTAAAAAAAAAATCTAATAATAATATTCATCATTTTTAAAACTTATATTTTTAAAAAAACTACCATTTAAATATATTCTTAATAATATTTATTTGACGTTCATAATTCAGTAGTCATTAATTGATAAAGAATAAACACGTAACACCCATATCAATAGATTAATAATTAATGAAAGAGAAAGTAAAAAAAATTAAAAATTAATTGTGAAAATGAGTCAATTTGAATTAATAAAGAATAGTAAATAAATAAGAATGAATGGAGAAAAAAAATTAAAGCCCTTTACACATTAATGAAAATGACAAAAAAGAAAAGAAAAAAGGAGCAAACAAAAAATCCTTTACACATTAATGAAACAAAAAAGAAAAGAAAAGAAAAAAAGGAGCAAACAAAAAAATAGATGCTTTCAGCGAGGATCGAACCTGCGTTGGCTGTGGGCAGGCGAACTCCTTAGCCAATTGAAGTATTCAGCATTTCAGTTATTCGGTGACAAAGTTAATATATTTTTAACTATTATATATATACAACGTTTTTTCCGAGATCACTGGGTGCCGTGGCACCCCACCTGTCCACGTAGATCCCCCTGATTATGACAAGCTTATTTATAGCACACAAATATGAAGGGTAATCATATATAGTTTAGTCAAAGTGGGTAGTTAATTTTTTGGCTTAGTAGGCTAATCTTTTGGATTAAATGGTGACAAAGATTTGCTTCAACGTGACTCATGAGAGCAGTTCCATGTTTTTAGTTGAAAAAATGTATAACTTTTTTGAGGTTATGGGTCTATTTAACTATTTTATTCATTGGCCGACTTGTTTATTTTGTTACATGGCAAGTCAAGTGAATATATTTAACTCTAAAAATTGCTTGTGATTTTGAAATCCACTTTTCTCTTGCTCATCTTGTATTCTTATAAAAAAAACTAATGGCGGTTGAAGGTTTTGTTAAAAGATGATTCTATATGATTCGAATTTAAAATAAAAATAAAAATAACAATTGGCTATGTTTTATTAAAACTAAACTGGATGCAAAATTGAATTATATATATCGATAAGTTATAATATACATATATTTTATTGTTATATATGTACAATATATTTTTATTTTTTTTTGCAAAATATATCTCTTTATCGATATATCTGCTTCATATCGATCAAGTGTGTTTATGCAATTACAATGTCAATACTTTAAAGGTGATAAAATAAATAAATAAATCACATTTAGTATAATTTATTGAATATGTGCTGACGCGGGACTTTGCATCTAGCAAAGTAATAAGAAAGTAGTGTAGGCTAGCTAGTTGTGGTTACTAACTTTTCCAGCGAACTAACAGGAAACACTCATTTTAATTTCTTAATTATTAATTAAGTACTTTCTTAGCATTTTTATTACTTAATTATATTAGTAGAGGACATAGTTTATTTTGTGGTTGAAAAATAAAGTTGGCAGCAGTTACCAAATCAGCAATCCACTTAATATGTACCCCTATTTATGGGTCTATTAAATTAAAATAAGAATTAGTACAAGCACTTGCAAATTCAAATCTCTACTCTAGGGTTCCTATTTGAGTAATTTTAATTTTTTTAATGCATGATGAAATTGTGCTTTATACTCTAGCTAGAACCAGAAATTTATATATGTTCCAAATTAAACTATATGGAGTGCTATATAATATAATATAGTAACACATGCCTTTCACTAAAAGATATCGAAGACCTATATTCTATATCAACCACAAATTCAGTCAGTAGGTTATTATATATTTGTTAAGGTTTGGACATATGTTAATTGGTTTATAGCATGAAAAAATTAGGGATAAGGGTCTGAAAATACCTCAATTTTGGTCGGATTTGCTGTTGCGATACTAAACTTTCATGAGAACCTATTACCTCCCTAGACTATTTAATACCGTATTTTTTACCCCCTGAACTATTTAATAGTGTATTTTAAAGGTATATATGTGCCCACGTGGACACATTACTAT
>JAJOOE010020400.1:0-27392 GCA_036250405.1 Solanum raphanifolium
TATATATATATATATATATTCTGTTTCATTTTACGTAATCTTTCTATACTAAAAATAGATGCTTTAATATATCATTCATTTTAGCGATTTAATAGAATTTTATTATTTTTTCATACTAATTTTAGTATCATATACTACATCTGTCCCTATTTATTTGTCAAATATTTCTTGATTTGATTTCCTGTTTTAATTGTCAATTTTGACAAATCAAGGAAGGACAATTTTTTTTTTCTTTGGATTATACCCTCAATTTATTAACAATGAGTTAATGCCTTTGAAAAATGTTTGAGTAAATATATTTAAGACTCTATCAATTAATAAGGGTAAAATAGTAAACTCACTATATCAATCATTATTTTCTTAATATGTGTGTCAAGTCAAAATTTGATAAGTAAAAAAGGACGGAGGGAGTATTACATAAAATAGTAGTAGTCAAATTTAGAGTTTCAGGACATCATTAACAACGTTAATTTAATAAAATATACATCTAAATAAAAGCTTTCTTAAAGAGTATCTTAGGTCAACACGTGCCAAGTAATTTGAAACGGAGGTGTACTAGTAATTGAGACCATTTTTTAACTCAACATTTTACTTTACGAAAATTAATTTGAATTAATTTTTAAACTGGAATTAAAACAATTCAATATTTCAAATTTCAAAGTTAAATGTTCGTAAACTTTATGAAAAATATTGCAAGCCACAATCCTTTTCATATTAATATATAATAAAATAAATACATCTTAAGATATTGACCAAAATTCATTCAATTTGATTTTCGAAAAACGAAATGTGACAAGTAAAAAATAAGGAAGTGACTTAGTTTTGGAGCAACACGTGTGCAGTCGTTATCACTTGCAATAGGAATAGAATGTTTGTACAACAATAATTAATATGATCACTAATATAAGTATCTGAAGTAGATAAACCAAAATTCCATTTGCAAATAAAATACTCGAGGTTTCATTTTTTTTTTAAAAAAAATAATTAAGTTGGTGAGTAGGGTTTAGTAATATGTTTCTTGCAAGGCAGCAAATGTTATTAAACAAATAGAAATATAACAATGAAATGTCATATCATCTCTAATAATATTATTATCACAAGAAACAAAACAATGAAATATCATATCATATCTTTCGAGTTCAAACTTTAAAATTAAAGAACCTCATGATAGAGAACATTTAACCCTTTTAATATGTTTATCTGATACAACAATTATATGAGTCGAATCAATAAATTTTAAATATCCAATAAACCCTAACCACAAAAATGGATTCATTATTTTGTATGTGAATTATACTAACCCCCACCCCACCCCTCCAACAGACTTTTTGTGATAAATCCGTCGAAAATTATTTTTAATAAATTTATGAAAATCCCAAATTTTAGATTTTCGAAGACGTAGTGAGAGATTCGTCTAATCAAATCCGCATATATTAGGATTACTAGTTAATGATTGATCAAATTTAATAATTCACCCTCAAAAACAAGAAGGTCTAGTCGGAAAGGGATACTATCAAACACTCTTAGTTCCGACGCATGGTTATCTCATATCCCCTCTTTCTTTTTCGATTATTGTTGTTGTAACATAATTAATCCTTGACTAAAAGTATACAAGCTCACAAATAGAACAGAGAAACACAATGGGCAAGTTACATATTTTGCCTGTCAGCCCAAATAATTACTTTTGCTAGCCAAATATACCAAAAATATACATTTGCTGACTATAATTTTTGATGTGCGACTATACAATGTAGTTTTCCCTAAAAATATTCAAGCTACTAACAACATACTCAGTGTAGTCCCACACTCGACAATCGATAACAGCTTAACAAGAATCAGCCCAAGGAAGAGAAAATTATGACATTGAAGGTGTGTATAAGTATGATTCACATGAAAATGTTTATGTTATCCAGTCTTCAAACAAGCAATTTGAGCACTTGTTAATTGTCTAATCAGAATAAAGTTAAGCTAATCCTTCACAACCTTAACAACTAAACCTGTGGGCCCCTCGACAGTTTTGAGGTGGCCGGATCCTAGCAAATCTCTGAGATGAAATCTCATATCTAGTGGAGAGAGTCGAAGGCGCTTCTTTTCCAGAGCAGCCATTGCCATCTCCTTGTACTTACGACGGTTGAGAAAAGACATAAGCTCCTTTCTTCCCTGATATAAATTGCAAAATGATATTTAACATAGTGGCTGCTACGTGAAAATTTTTGGGGAAAATAAGAGGGTGCACAGAATTGTATATCTTGAATGAAATTTGAAAATGGGAAGGAGAGACATGTCAAACCTGTGAGAGGCCCTTGAGAATTGATCCAATATTTGGAATCGCAAACCAGTACATGTTCGGATCAATAAGTTGTCGAGTCTTACAGGGAAGATAAAAGAAAAAAACAGAAAACAGCATGAGAATGGAACTGAAACAACAAACAATAATTTAAAGATAGGAAGCTGATACACAAGAAATGGAATTTTGCTATATAAATAATAAGAGAGATGCCACTTCACGTAAGATGGATAATTTTTTCGATCCAACAATTTTAACCCAATTAGACTCCTTACATAATATATGCAAGAGGGAGGGACAGAGTACATTTACAAAGGCTAGTATGTTGTAACAATCACAAAGGCAAAACACTAGTACTTACATCTTTCACCTAGGGGTATATGCCACAACGGGAATCAAGGTACTAATATGAGTTGCATTCAAAATTACGACAGTTCGATTTGAGGTTCATCCTAGAGGATTCTTATTGGCACCACGAGGAGATTTTCATTCTCATAAAACTAAGCTTCCATTCGCAATGGGCATTTCAATTTGACATTACTAGAGAACCAAACATAAGATTTTTTACCAGTACAACAAAAAAGTTAATCTATAGGATGCTGCAGCATTGAGGGTATACTAAAGCAAATGCTGAGATAAGACGAGAAGCTCAGTTTACACAACAATGAAAAATCTGATTCTAGCTTACCAGAAGTCCAGCATTTATTAAGAGGGAGATGTGTTCCTCCTTCACCTTGCCTCCCAACGACAGAAGTGAACGCTACAGCCACCAGAAAATAAGAAAGAAAAAGGAAAAATATCCTGTAAGCACAAATATTGAGCTGTTCTAATCCTATACCTCATGAAAGAATAAAGAACCAAACATGACATGCGCCTCCCCTTAGTGTATACTTTAATGCTATTATCCAACAATTAAATCATTAACTTAAGTAGAGGACCTTATAAACAAAGAGTATCCTGCTCATTTAAAGTAACCATTTTTCTTGACAACATTGATCCAAGCCTCTATGAATGTATATCATATATATCACATAGGTTCATGTACAAAAAGGCTTAGGAAATATCTATTCAACTTAAGGATACGAATTTTTTTTTTTGATTTGCACCGGGTGTCCGAGTCTCTTTGAGCCCCGACTAATCCTGGGGGTGCACAGGCCCTCGGCAAGGAGTTTCCCGCAAGTGCACCACGGTTAATTCAGGTTTTACCCAGTCCGATGGCCCTCAGAAATTGTTTGCACCCAGTGGGTTTCGAACTTGAGACCTTGAAAGGGAGCAAACCCCAAGGCTCAAGTCAATTGCCAGCAGGCCAACCCCTGAGGGTTTAAGGATACGAATTTTATCTTTAACAAATTAAATATTGACACAGGAGAACAGCCTTGAATGGTATTGTACAAATACACACAACCAATAGACATTCTGATCCGCAGCTGAACAAGTAACACCATGTTTTGAATTTAATACACAATTCCAAGCATACCACGGTAAACATTTAGTACAAGCGGAAATTGTCCCCTATGACTGTAGAGGAAAGCAGTATCTAATCATTACCTCTGTCTAAGGACCTTGCCAAGAAAAGCTCTACAAGGTGTTAAGTCCTTCTCTAGACAAGTGTCTCCACTTGTGCGATTATACTGGGTATGTTGTTGTAGTTGTTGTTCTAGACAAGTAATGAAAATTACAAACCTAATGTGTCTTAGATTGCTCGACCCCAAAAAATAATGGCATCTCCACATATAGATGTACAGCCAGAGAAAACCTCAAATTATACTCAGCCCCAAGCGTGGATAAATGAGGAGACTACGATAGGTTGACATCCAATGTAAAGTTATCTAACTATGAAGAATCAATTGAACCCTCACCCCCTTGGTAAAAGCACAGCAGATGATCTGTGGATTAGGCAAATGTCACTGGTTTGAATGCTACCGTAAACAAAAGTCTGGTATTTAAGTGGAGATGAGTAGAGGAATGGACTCATTATCCACAGTTTCAAACCATGCATCACTAGCCCTTGGCGATTTCTCGGTCATTTAAAAAAAAAATTTGAATCCTCACAGGCTTCATATAGTTAACACCAACTACTTTGGATTGAGATATAGTTGACTGATACTGATCAGGAGAGACAGGTTACTGCTGTACCAGGGTGTATTCCCTAGATTTAGTTTTTTTCAGTATCTTAGTGTTACTTGACAAACTACAAAGTAAAATCTAAAAAGCATAAAAAACACATTTCAGGGCTTCAGACATAAGCTTGCAAGCAAAAACAGGCCTCTCCTTTGTCATCAAGCATTTCAAATTAATAATTTAAGATAAAAATATCTAGTTCAATTCCATCAACATGCTGAAGGCTGGTTCACTCTCTGACAACAGCAAAAGTTAGGACTATTGTAAGAATAAGGTGCACATAGTTTATATGTGTAGCCCATGTCAGAAAGGAGCATACTTTAGGAAAAACTGCATTAACATCTGTTGAAAGAATGCAACATTGCAATGTAAGTTATGTCTTTATAGCAACTGTCAAGGAATGCCCTAAAACAGAAATTAGAGAAGGTTAGCAGATCAGTCAACCATCAGAATAAAAAAAATAACATTACCACCAAAATTCCATCTTTAAGCTAAAGCAATCATTGATATAGGATACGTGAAAAAAGAGGAGAACAAAAAGAAGAAAAAGAAAAGGAACCAATAAATTTCACTTTAATTTTTAAAAGTTAGCAGAAAATACAGAAGGAACAGTGAGCAACTAGATAACCATGGGTGAAAAAATATGAGGCATGGGGACAGAACCGGAGAAGAGGATGAACTTTGACAAACACTACGAGTTGAATAGAGTAATAGATTATATTAGAATAAGAAACTTTAGAATTAACTTTTCCATAATATATTTGCAAGGACCTCTCAAGCTGGTATAATACAATTGACTTATGAGGTGAAAGGAGAAAACATATATTTTACTCTAGGGCAATGTTATTAGACAATTTTTGGCGCATATCAGTATGGAAAAGACCATGTATGTACACACAAGTAAATTAAAAAAGAAATTTTCACCGTCACATGGCTTTGAGAAAGTCACTCACAAGTTCTTCATGTCCAATACTGGGATCTAGCTTTGAATGAATTACATGCTCCTTGAACCATTCAAAAACAGAAAGGCCTTCTTGTTTCTGTGTTTCCAATCTTTTGCTGACACGTTCAATCTAAACAAGTATTCAAGGAAAGTTTTACTAATAGGAAGTTAACTCTCAAACAAAACTGATGACCAATTAAAGCTACCTAGAAAAGAAAATAAGCATTAGTGATGAAAATGTAATAGTTAAACATCAGGGTGGCAATGGGATGTGGTACATATGCTTAGAAATAGACAATAATTAGAAACAAGGACAAATGCAGAAAACACTATTGCATATCTCTTTATAGGAGGGGAGACGGCGAAGTTTTCAAATGAAATTCTTTGCAGAAAGTGAAAGTTAAGCCATCAACCTGACTAAGGTAGTCGTCCAAAAACATTATAGCATGATCATCCTGTCCAGTACTCAATTTGAAAGTACGTAGAACTCCTTCCCTCCTTAGAGACTGTGAGGCACAAATATACTCAAAACATCTGTTAGCTATTCTCAGTTGGATCCAATGCATACAAATAACAAGAGAGGGAAAATAATAAAGAAAACATCAGAATATGTAAAGCACTAAGTAAATGGTCATCAGCAACACCAACACACCCAGTGTATATCCCCACAAAGTGGTGTCTGGGGAGGGTTAAGTGTACACAGACCTAACCCCTACCTCATAGGTAGAGAGGTTGTTTCCGATAGACCCTCGAAAATGATCATCAAAACTGAAAATGAAACCTAAGAGCTATCCATGACAGATTCAACAACCAGTGAAGTCTCTGCACCCACAAGATGTATTCTTCCAAATGCTTTGGACCAAATTTTGTGCGATAATGATCTTACATGAGAGAAAGATGCCTTAAGAAGCAGACTCACAATTTCAGATAAAACTTTTTTATAGTTGACCGACAATTTCAGTAAATACCTCCAACTCTCTGTCCACTTGTGTCCGGTCCTTTACACTGCTGTATAACTGTGACCGCAAGATGAAAGGCTGAACTGAAACCTGAAAATATTTTAATTTGAAGAGTTGAGATATTATAGAACTCTAGAAGGGTACACTGATGCGAAAATGACTTGGAAAGAGTCAAAATACAAAAGAGTGGAATAGTGAAACAACCAGAACTATTGCATTCTTTGGTATGATACAAAATGATCTCATACCCTCAAACTTTGCCTACAGAGGACTTGCTCTATGCAATATGGCACATGAATCATTTTTGCTTCCTCCACAATAACTAGACAGAAACATGAACATAACTAACATTTAGCTCTCCTGTCCAAGAAAAAAACTGAATCTTGCATAAAATAATGTATTACTTATACAACGTTTTGTTTCCGGCATAAAACTCTGCATTACCAAGTACTAGAATGCCATCAAGCATTTTCACTATTTTTTCTAGGATTTTCGGCCACACAAATATCTATAGATTATTTTACACCACAAGTTTCAAAAGTTTTTTTTTATTCTTAAACACTGTGCAAGACAGAAGTTGCCACATAAAATGGGACAGAGGGAGTAGTATTTTTGAACTTGAAACCTCATTGTTCTCAACCATGATTGTCCACTAGGTCACACCCTTGAGTGCCACATCACTATTTCAGATAGTATTTACTCCCTCCATTTCAATTTGTTTGTTTTAGTTTCCTTTTTAGTCTGTTTCAAAAAACAATGTTTCTTTCCTTTAATGGCAAGTCGAGAAGTTTGAACATCATTTTGTTACATTCTACCCATCTTTAGTTCAAACACCACAAAATTCAAAAGTTTCTTTATTTTCTTAAAGTCCGTGTCAAGTCAAAACCAGACAAACAGATTGAAATAAATTAAGCATGATTCTACCTTCTTCTTATTTGCTACTAGTGTTCATATGTAAAATTACAGGTTACTAAATTATTCACTGAATAACAACAATCTTATAATTCCTGCTAAAATAGTCTGTTAACAATTTCACTAATTCAACTCATGATTATCAAAATTATGTCGAAAAAATAAAAAAAATAAAAAAATACCTTATCAATACGGGGAAAGTGAGCACGCATCATGCGAAGAGCCACCAGAGTATCACTGAAGTTGAAATTTTCTTCAAGTGATAGTAATTGATCGTCATTGAGGTCCGATTCCGGCTCGGGACTGGGCTCGCCGGCGCGTCGCCGTTTCCGGCTTCTTGATGGGCTCGAATCCTCCATTGTTGATACGTACGAAAATTCTCAGATTACAATATTAAACAACACAAAATAAAATTCATTATATTCCCAAATTATTGAAGGTAAAATGTCAATTTTGCCCTTGTTTCCTTATATTGTCCAACTTTGTCCTTGTGTTAATTCTTTTATCTAAATCTTCAAACATTTTTTATTAGTTAGACTGGTGGGGTAGTTTTGAGATCAAAAACAAATTGAGGGTATATGTTCTCTATTTTGAATAAGTTGAAGGTACTTGTGACCCTTTTTCATAGTCAATAATATAAGTAAATTAAGAATTAAGTAATAATTATCTCTTAATTTTCTAAGTTGCATAAGTAAAAGTAGACATTTTAGTATAATAAACAAGTAAAAATACATAGAAAGGCAACAATAGTACTCTTGCGGCTTGCCGTTAGGAAAAAAAATTGCCTTGATCCAAATCCAATAAATTGATAACATAATTTTAAAAAAAATTAAAAAAATGATAACGTTTAATCATAGTAAAAGATAGAGAGATAAATTAGCCTTCGTTAAGCTTTAAATCAATTCACACACTTGTCATTATCGGATTTTCTCATATTTGCCCTTCTTATAATAAAACCTTAGTGAAAAGTTTCACGTGGACAAAGTAAAAATGGACATCTATTTTTGATACAACTAACAAATAAAAGTGGACAGAGCGAGTACTAACTTAATACTACCATATTGAGAGAATACTGCCAATGTTGAGATGCAACATTACAATCTATTACATTTTTGGTTTCGACAAACAACTAACATATAAAGACTCAATAATACCAACATATATTGAGAGATATACTAACTAAAGTCAGACAAACCGAAAACTATCATAAGAGAAGAAGAGTGTTTGAATAACGACACGCGCTTTAACTAAGGAGAGAAGAACAATATGTTGTAGCAAAAGTTGCTAGTACTTTTGAGGTGGTTTTTGTGTTGGAAGCAAGCCGAAACGCTTCTTAAGAAGCACTCTCTGCCTTGAAAATTTATCATCTGGTGAAAACCGGGCTGCAATATAGCAAAGCTAATGATCAGTTACAGAAGAATTGCATCACCTATGTTCTGGCTATAGACGAACAGACAAACACCAAACAGAAGAGCAGCGAGAGAGAGAATAAGTTTTACCTGGGTGAGCAGACTCTGTGGCCTTTCCTAGTGGTGATTCTTTCTGCACGAGTGAAACCGACATAGGTCAGCCGTCAGGACTTGAGACATATAAAGTAAGAGACTGACACCAACGTTCACTAAAAGAAAAAAAGAGAATCTAAGAAATGAGGTTCAGCCAAGGCGAGAAGTGAGATGAAATAGAACAACCAACACTCACAGTCAAGAAGCAGAGCATTCTTTTTTATGTTTAATACAAATTTGCAGCTTGTTGGATGGAAGATATTGATAGTAGTGCCATAATTTGTTACTCCGTAAGTTTCAATTTGTTTGTTTACTTTTGAATTTCTTCAACTCCGTGTTAAGTCAAAACCAGACATCACTTCCAAGACATTCTTTTAAGTCTTGAGGCAACACATTGTGTGATATTAAGCAAATCTTTATACCAGAAATGAATTCAATAAAAGGGATGCATTGTTCTCTCCTACCACTATTCTTACTGCACTGAGGAATAATAAAATAAGAAACGTCTTTTGTCTGTATCGCCTCAACTTCAGTATTGAGAAAAGGGGTAAAAAGAGATACTGTTTGGACAGCATTAGAAGTTGAAGCTGGAAAAAGAAAAAGCATTTGACATTGAAGGAGGAAAACGTTTGTGGACATTCAAGTTATGTTTGGGTAGTTGCAGTTCTTTTTTTCCAAAAAAAAAAAACAAGTATGCAAAATTTAAAGTTTTGAATCAACTTTAAATTTACTTTCAAATGAGTAATTCAACTTGCAAAAAAAATAATGAAAAAGTTGAACCGTCGTTCTCAATTCAACAATCAGACCCCATTTGCAAGTTGAAACACAACTACACACAAACAAAATGTACCTATAAGAACTTGCATACTTCACTATTGAAGTCCTAAAACAATATAAAGATCATATATTAATTAATATGCTCAAAATCTCCAAGAATCATACCTTAGTGGTGTAAACTTTATCACCATTATCGTTAATGTAAAACTGGAGATACATCTTTGCTTATGTCTTTACCTGTAGATAAAACAAGAAAGACTGAAATTTTGAGTTTCTAAGCATCTTCTTAGTCCAGAACAACCATGAAGGGGGTATCACATGGCATGGAAAGATGGAAGATTACAAAATTATTCCGGGCAAGTGTACGAAAATGGAGAAAGTGAAGGGTGTGTTTGGTACAGAGGAAAATATTCTTTTCAATGTTCTCATCATTGGTTGGTCAAAATTTTTGAAAAATATTTTCTATACGACAACAATTTACTTAAAAAACAAGTTTCACAATGACATTTAACACTGATTGTCTCCTGGACCTCATCATCCTCACACATGACACATTCCACCCCTATCTCAATAGACAACATGTTCCCGACCCCCCAAACCAACCCCATGTCTAGATTATATACACATGCTTTTGAAATAACATGTTTTGCTTACTTACCAAACACAAGAAAACCAAACACACCCCTACCCCCATCTCAACCCCATAGTGTCTAATTAGATTAGAAACACATGCTTCTGAATAATATATATTGCTTACTTACTGAACAACACAAAACAAGTTTAAAAAAAACACTTATTTTCCGCAGTAAACATTTTCCTTTCACACCGAACACACCTCTACTCAGCTAACCCCACCTCAACCCGCATAGTGTCTAATTAGATTAGATACACATGCTTTTGAATAATATTTATTGCTTACTTATCAAACAACACAAAACAAGTTTTAAAACCATACTATACTTATTTTCCATGGAAAACATTTTCCTTTCATACCAAACACACCCCTACCCCTACCTCAAACCCTACACATGCTTTTGAATAGTATTTTTTACTTACTTACCAAACAACACAAAACAAGTTCCAACAAGAACACTTATTTTCCATGAAAAATATTTTCCTTCATACCAAACACACTCAAAATGATAAATTAGCAACAACCCACATGAATAGAAAGAACAAAGACTCATACAAAGAAAGTAAAATAATAAAAACAGTAAAAAGAAACACATGAATATGAATTTAAAAAAAATACATACAGAGAAAGTAAAAAATGGAAAAACATTAATAACCCACGTGAATATGAAGAAAAAGATTCATTTTTTATGGTTTTGATAAACTAAAAACTTAGTAAGTACCTTGAGTTTCGCCAGAAAGAAATATTGAACAAAGAAGAACTTAGAAGAGTCGCAATTAGGGTTCTTCTGAATAAAAGAGCCAACATAACAAGGGCATAATAGGAATACTAAAAATAAATAGAGGGCAAATAAGTAAATTCAGGCAGTATCGACTGCATTTTAAGAAAAATAGTTGGTTGTCTATTTTCGAGGCGATTTATTTTTTTCAATTTCAAGTATACATAATCGAATAAATAGTTAATGGATAGTGTCTTATATGGCAACTCACGTGATATATATTTGAGTTGATTTGTATTATGTCATATAGGACACATATTATATCATATAGAACGTGTGTGTATTTGGGCACACCTAAGATTAAAAGGCATAGATGTTAACTAAATTCAAATTAAAAAACATGTTTATATATTATGTCTATTATAATAAAAATTAAACATAAATTAGTTTGTTTTGATTTAACTATCGAGTTAGAATAAATTTTTACTTGAACATAATAAATAATGCTACTGTCCAAATAAGATATGGTATGAGGAGAGCATGAACTATAATTTTTAATACACAAATAACTTATCTCATAACTAATTACATATCAAATAAAATATGCCTTGATCCATAAGAAAAAGACACACTCAAGCACTCGATCTATATAAGAGGATTGAGCTCGAAAACCGATCTTACTCAACAAGCACCTTTTTCTTTAGTAAGATTGCTTATTTTCGCTACAGAAAATATTCAAATTGTTCTAACTGATACCAAAGCAGGTAAAAACATTTTTCTTTCTAGACGTCATTCAATTTACCTTAAAGCAGATGTCGTTTCCCGTCAAACACTCTATTTTCTTTGTCCAATTCAATCTTATGAAACAAGATTCTTATAACATATATCATTTTTCTTTTTTAGAAAATATTTTTGACCAACCATCAAATATATTGGATTTCATACCAAATCCACCATAAATTCAAAAATATTTTGCCACCTTTAAATTAGTTGAAATCTCAATATCTTTAACTCCCTTAAAATTCACTTCTTCCTTTTTCTTTTTTTTTTTTCTTCCACCATTTTCCCACCATATTTTTTCTTTTATATATATCTATTCTCATTTCTGTTATCTTCACTTCAAATTACTCACCCAAAACGATGTCGTTTGAAGAAAATGAAGAATCCTTCGAGCACACGCTCTTAGTAGTGCGTGAAGTTAACGTCTTCAAAATTCCTCCCCGGCCAACCTCCGGCGGCTACAAATGCGGCGAGTGGCGCCAAATCGACAAGATCTGGTCGGGTCGGCTCCGGGTTGTATCATGTAAGGATCGGTGCGAGATCCGATTAGAGGATCCGAATTCCGGCGAGTTGTTCGCAGCTTGTTTCGTGCCGCCGGGACAGAGGGAGAGTTCGGTGGAATCGGTGCTTGATTCGTCGAGGTACTTTGTGTTGAAGATCGAAGATGGTACAGGGAAGCATGCGTTTATAGGGTTAGGGTTTAGCGAGAGGAATGAAGCGTTTGATTTCAATGTAGCGTTATCGGATCATGAGAAGTATATGAAGAGATATGCAGAGAAGGATGGTGATGAAGCTGAGACGAGTAGTGATGGTCATATTGATATTCATCCTGCTGTTAATCATCGATTAAAGGTATTTGAATTTTGCTTGATAATGTAGTTATACTTAATGATGAGTAGTAGTACTGGAGATCTAAGTTGATCGTACTCTTCAAAAATTTTGCTTGGATGCTTTATGGATCCTTTGAAATTAGCATATTTGGAGGATTGAACATGGTTGCCGTGGCATTTTTGGAGAGTCGGAGCAATATAACTGAACATATTGTCTTTTTGGATATGTCAGTATGTAATTTTTAATAGTAGTTCGAATTTATGAGAATGCCACAATGAGCTCGTAGATTCCTCCTTGATAATGCCTTGTGTTTCTCTGTAGTTAATTGAGTAGTGTTAGAACCTTAGTGTGCAATGGCTGCAGGGCCCATAGATTTTGAAGTTGTGATTTTTGGAATTTGATTTGTGATAAATTTTACTAGGCTTAATTTGACTGAATTTGTGCCAAGATTGCAGCTTGGTCTGACTAAATCCGTAATCAACTATAAGCAGCTTAGTTTGAAGTTGAACGAATATATGATTATGAGTAAACGGTCATCAAAACTGAAAATAGGATGTGAACCCTGTGGATTCAAAAAAACTCCCTTTCCTCACTTTTTAAAATTTGAATAGACTGGAATAGATATAGAAAATTCATGTAGCTAACTCCCATCTAATTTGTGATTAAAATGTAGTTGATTGATTGTTTTCTTCTAAATGTTTTATGAGAGGGGATGGTGGGGATTAGAAAGAACTAGCCTGTCTTTTGAAAAACATGCACTTAACATTTCAAATTGGAAATATGTTTCAATTGTGTACTTGTGAATGAGTTCACAATAGATTAAAATGCAGTTTGACTAGAGTTTGGGAGTAATCATATTACTCTGAGTCTCGGATTGAGTTTGGGGGCTTGAATTGCTTGGATCCTTCACCAATCTCATTCCGTGAATTGAAAATTGAGTGCTTTGTTATAATTAGAGGTTGTTAAGTATGGTGTTGTGTTAATGTATACCTAAATCCGTTCCAGTAAGATGGTTTTCTCTGTATGCAACTTATTCCTCCAGTTTTTTTATCATCTTGCTCATTGAGTGTTGTCCATATCATTGTTTCTTTTTCATCAAGTGATTTCCAGTTAGTGATTGTTTCACTCTATTCCTGAGTTGTAGTGGTTTGTCCTCTAATGCAGTTAGTTACTCAGTTATTCATCTAAATGAGTAATTTTCGATAGTTTGGTTCCTAGGAAGGTGAAACCATCAGGATAAACGTGAAGAACAAATCATCTAGTGGAATGGGCATGCTTTCTGCTGCTGTTCAATCAAAGGCCATTGCCATTGCCCCACCCCCTAGCGGAGCTAACAAGATCAGGTCTCCTCTTCCACCCCCTCCGAATGATCCAGCTATTTCTCGGAAGACTTCTACCAATGCCAGTATTGCACTCAAGGGGCCAAATGGAAGCTCAAGGCAATCCAGTGATCCATTTTCCAATCTCTCTCAACTTGAGGTATTGTCAGTTCCTTGCCATTTATAATACTTCCTAGTATTGTAGTTCTTTGCATATTGCTAAACCATAAGTCAATCCAGAGACCCTTTGTTAATGCCCCTTCAATCGGTGGATAATTGCTCATATTTTTCTGGACCCACAAAATCATGTGGGAGACTTTTGGGATTGTTTGTCTACTGTTTTTAAAAAATCTGATAATGGTGGTGTTAGCTGTTCGGACCAGCTTGTGTGTACCTCAACTGTTCCACAGATACTTTCTACCCCCTACCAATACAGGTACCGGGTAATTCTGTCCACCAAGGTTTAGGCAAATGGAAAGAAATCACCTAGAGTGTTCTTTTGTCTTCTTCATTTTAATTATTGTTATCTATTCTAGTAAACAATCGTTTTGCAAATATTGAAGACAAATCTTAGGTGTTTTCACACTGCTAGTCTTTGTGAGAAGGTGTTGAACTATTGGCATAATCAAGTTGATCTATTCAAAGAAGAAAGACAAGCATCTTAGCTGATGATTTAGTTACATAGGTTTGAAAATTATAACTTTGGCATGTGTCGTCAGTTATGTTTCATTTATCTTGAACTTTGGTGATATATGTGATAGACACTTTCTAATTACTCTTCCGTTCACTTTTACTCGTCACGAGAAGCAAAACATGAAAAGTAAAAGTGAACGGAGGAAGTATTTGCTACCACTGCATCATGAGCTACCCTTTCATCTTTAAGTGAGCAACATTTAATAGCAACATTTCCTTATGGATTTCTACAGAGGAGCCTTCCTTCTGCCACTGGATCTGGTTCGAGCAAGAAGACCACAGGAGCTGGATGGGCAGCATTTTGATATTTTAAATGTGTGTTAAATATTGATGAGATATATACTTCTTGTTGTACTAGGATAGAAGACTATAGTCTGTATATCCAAATTAAAGGGCAGCTTGGGTACACTAAGCTCCCGCTTATACGTAGGGTTTGGAGAAGAGCCGGGTCACATTTGGCATACCCTGCATTTCTGCTAGTGTTTTTTTCCACAATTTGAATCCGTGATCTCCTAGTCATGTGCCGTTGTGCCAAGGCTCCCCAAATTTGAAAGAATGAGAAAATGTTTATGTTACTAGTTCCCCATTTCTTGTAAGATAATTGTGTTTATACTTGCTTAACATGTCTTAATTGTACTCTTCTGCTCTAAATCTAATAAAAGATGAATATTTATTTTACACAAATGTTCGGAGTGATTTATTATTTTTAAACCCCTTTCGAGGAGCTTCCAACCCTCTTTGCTCCCTTTGTGATTCGCATCCACAATTCTTAATATTGTGGTCTTTATTCTTACGAATACGATGTTTTTGGGGTATTTTTAATAATATCTATTCTTGTTCCTATTAGAATCACTCTTTGTTGTGAAATAGGGAATGAATCACTTCGGTTATGGTGCAATGAACCTCATTATTCCCTAAGTTCAAGTTGCCATGTGATATGTTTCAAGTGTTGTTATAAACCCTAAGTTTAGTGATATCGACAATTCTATATTGCTCGGACTTAGGTGCAAATAATTTAGTATAATAAATACAAGACATTTTTAATACTTACGAAATGTTAGTTATTAGGTCATCAAGACACTTCATGTGTTTCTGGCTATTCATATGACACGTTAAATAATACAAATCTTAGATAAAAATCTACATCACACTCAAACATCCTTGTTGATGCTTCTTCATTATGAGAACATCGAAAAAAATTTGGCACGACATAATATCTCACATCATGTGAATTTTTTCAACTCTTTCACCTCTTACTAAGACTATATTCAAAGACTAAAACCACATATATTAACTTTTCGAATTTAAGAATAAATCGTTGCTCTAACAACTTTACATTAATATAATTCCTTAGGGATGAACAACTATATACATAAGTTCGTGTCAGCATCGCCTCAATATTTGTTATGTTTATAAAATATTTTAAATTGTTGATTATTATGATTTATAGGACTTTTTCGATAATTTTTATAGGATTGAAAAGAAAATAAAAAAATAAATTGAATAAAAAAATACTGAATTTCCAAAAATACTCTTAGTTACACATGCCATGTCGACAAACAACTATTTGCTTCTAACCGCTTCTATCTAGTATTAATATTAAAATATAGTGACAAGTGAACATCGTGCAAGGAAGACAATATATCATGAAAAAACATTTTAATTGTTTTTAAGTCATTAAAGTGGATAAATTATTTCTTGTCAACTAACACAAAAATTAGTTGCTCTCATGTACATTTTTTTATTTGACAGTCTTTATTTTTTTAATTCATAAAAGTAGTTGATATGCTCACGCACATTCATATGATCAAATGCGCACATTGTGCAATTTATCTTTTTGAATCAAAATTTCATCCCATCTATTTTCGTGTCGAATTAAGAATGAATGTTCATAAAAAAAAAAAAAGGACAAATCCTATTGCTTTTCAAAGTTTTTATAAATAATTCTTTTTTGAAAAAGTGAGATAAATTAGATGACGTGAATCATTTAATTAAACAATACATGTATATTTTGATATTCTAAAATCGGTATTTGAACGGTTAGTGATAATACATACACATATGATCACGATAGTAATACAAAAAATAATATATATATATATATATATTCCCCTTTTAACTTTGTCTCAACTAATATTTGTGCTCCCAAACTTTGAATGTACACGTACAAGCAGGAGCGGACCTAGAGGTTGCTGAAGGGGTTCACTCGAACCCCCTCGACAAAAAATTACATTGTATATTTAAGGTATTTTAAGAATTTTATGTCTATGTAATGAATTTGCACCTCCTAAATGTAAGATTAGAGGTTAACTTAGTGGTTGAGGGGTTCACAACTCACGTGGAAGATTAGAGGTTAACTTAGTGATTGAGGGGTTCAAAACTCACGTGGAGGTTCCAAGATAAAATCTTAGGCACTAACCCCCTTAATGGAAATCTTGGATCCGTCACTGCGTACAAGTAAACAACTAAACTATACGAACAAATAGACACACTTGTCCTATGTGCCTACTTGTTCAGTTGAAATTAAGTTATATGACACGTTTATATTTTATACTTAATATAAACAAGTCCAACTATTAACGAGTGACAAATATACAGAAAAGAATAAATAGGGAAGGGGAGAAAGCTGATCCAATAACTTTCCAAAATCACTTGTAACCAGAGAAACTGCCGGTTAACTGTCTTCTTCTTCTTTCCCCCATTTTTTACTTCTTACTTCAAAAAACAACAATAACAAAAAAAAGGAAAAAGAAAGAGAAAAACATTACTACGTAATAATACAAATTCTATTTGTCCATATTCATATATATAAACAAAAAAAATTACACCATTTTTAATCAATCTGAATATTATTGTATCTCTCAATCTTCTTCTCCATCACAAAAGATTTGTGGGTAAGCTCAAATATTGTTTTTTTCATATTGTTTTGCATTTATGTTATTTAATTTTCTTATGCTATGCTTTTTATTAATCATGTGGGCAAGTTTGTTATAATATGTGTGTGGGTATTTTGTTTTCTGGGTCTTTATAATGGAGTAAAAATTTGTCAAAAATTGCAACTTTTTTTCATAATTTGAATTGTGAGTTTCCAAGATTGGTAATTTTCCTTTGTGGGGTTGCTTCATCTGTATTAGTGATGATTGGATTTAGAGGTGGGAGGCGGAGTCATGATTTTTAGTTTATGGTTTCTGAATCACAATCTATTTTGGTTCTTTTTTCATATTCTTTGTAATGTGGAGATTGGATTTATGAATTCTTCATTTGGGTATGAAACAAGTGTGATGACTGATCTGGGTGTGGGTATTTTGTTTGGATTCTTCTAAATAGAGTTAAAAGTTATGTATACTATTTAACTTGCCTTCAGACATCTGTGCCCTCAAACTTTGAGTGTGTACAAGTAGACACTTAAATTTGTATGATATTGAACAAATATACACATTCGTCCTATGTGGCATCCTATATGGCAATTTTGTGTCCTGTGTGGCATCTTACGTGTATTATGTCACGTAGGACGTGTGTGTCTATTTGTTCAATTTTATACAAGTTTAAGCGTCTAATTGTGCACATCCAAAATTGGAGGACATAAATGTCACCTGAATTCAAGTTAAATGACATAATTATGTATTATGAATTTCAAGATCCTCAACAATGAATGTGAGTTTGCAAGATTGTTCTTTTTCCTTGGTGGGTTAGCTTGGATTTGAAATAAAGTTTTGATCTTTGATGAAAATCATCTCAATACTGATGACTGGATTCAGGGGTAGAGTTAGGATTTTTAGTTTATGGTTTCTGGATCACAATCCGTTTTGGTTCTTTTTTCGTATTCTTTTATAATATGGAGATCAACAACAACAAACCCAATGTGATCTCATAGGTGAGGTTTGGAATATGGAGATCAGATAGATGAATTCTTTATTTGTGTATGAAACAAACGCAATGTGGGTGTGAGTATTCTGTTTGGATTTTTCAAAAGAGAGTGAAAAGTTAACCAAATTTGCATGAACTCATAATCTCAAGTGATTGTTGATTTTCCTTTCTGGGTTTGTTTCGATTTGCCAGAAAGTTTTGATCTTTAATGAAAATCACTTCATTCCCGATGATTGGATTGGATCTGGTACTTCTATAATCATATTTCAAGTATCTTAATGGGAAGAATAGTTTTGTTACTCTATCATTATATGTTTTGTTAAGGTTCTATTTTGGGAATATCTCGATTTTGGTATGTTCAGCATTTAACGAATGATAAAAGAAGATGACTTTGTATGCACTTATAGTTTGAATATGAGTTTGCAAGATTTTTCGTTTCCTTGGTGGGGTTGTTTTAATTTGCAAGAAAGTTTTAATCTTTGATGAAAATCACCTCATTAACAAAGATTGGATTGGATCGAATCTGCTGCTTTCATACTCATATTTGAGTATGTTTATGAGTGGAATAGTTTATTATTTTGTCATGATATGTTTTGTTGAGGTTCTGCGTTTATATCTTGATTTAGGTGGAAAACCACACTAAAATTGGATTTTAAATAATGATAGAAGAAGATGGCTTTGGTATGTTCTGCATTGAGTTGATTCCTATATGTGTTTTTGGTAATTGTGATGGTTCGAAATGAAATCTTGATTTCGGTGGAACAAAAAAAATGTTGGATTGAAATACTGTTATTGTTAAAAGCAGATGACTTCGATATGTTCTGCATTATTGAATCCATTCCAGCTTCATTCGTCTTCTCATTTTGTCATTGCTCATTTCCGTCAGGCCAAAGTGTTTGGCCTTTCCTATATAAGTTTCTGTTAGTTATGATGGTTCAAAGTAAAATCTTTATTTCGATAGAAAACTAAAACAAAAGTTGGATTTAACTGCTGTTTATTGTCAAAAAAACAGATGACTTTGGTATATTCTGCATTTAATTGTTGATTTTATGCATTTGCTTATGTGTTTGTTCAACAATTTGTTAATAGGTGTTCACTTTGGGGGTATGATTGGAAGTCGGATTACAATGAGTATCTTGTTCGAGGATTCCTTATGTGTTGCTTCATGTGCTGAGGATATGTGAATGGATTCAGCAAGAGGTTGGTTCCAAAAATTGTCATCAACCAAGAAGGATCCAATGGCCGGTGATGGCAAGCCACCGTCAGCTGAAGAGGCTTCCAATATAACAAAGCAAAGGGTTGCTGCAGCAAAACAATACATTGAGAAGCATTACAAGGAGCAGATGAAAAATTTGCAGGAGAGAAAAGAGCGGTACGACAATAGATGCTACTTTTGTCTTACGACTTCCCTTTAGTTACTACACTTTCTCCTTTATGCAACATTACTTTGTTCCTTAATTTCATTAGAGACACGTTCCTCCATAGACGGAGAGGCATTCATTTGCCATGATGAGATGAAATTCAACACTTGAATCTAGATTCAGATATGTGCATACTGTTTTCTTGATTTAAATGTTACTCCCTCCGTTTCAATTTGTTTGTCTTAATTTCCTTTTTAGTTTGTTTAAAAAAAATGTTTCTTTTCTTTCTTGACAACTCTTTAATTTCAACTTTCCACGTGACATTTTTATGACCACAAGATTGAAAGACATTTTGGTACATTCAACATATCTTTAGTTTGTAACCACAAGAATCAAAACTCTTCTTTACTGTCTTAAATTTTGTGTCAAGTCAAAACCAGGCAATCAAATTGAAACGGTGGGAGTACATCATTATAACTCTTGTATAATTGATATATTGTGAAATAGTCGAACTTCTCAAATAGTTGTGGCCGATCAATTTAGCCAACTTCAAACATAGCAAAGAGACTGCAAGAAAATTATATCATGTGCAATATAGCAATATTAAAGATGTTAGTACCAGCCATTCCTTTGAAATACTCTGCATGAATGGTTAGCCTCATTATATTATTACAAGAATGAGCTTTACGGGATTTCTGTTCAATAATTATATTCTTGACATATTTGAACTTTCTGGCATCTATAATGCTTTAATTTCTATTTGTTTCCTAATTCTCATTTGGCCTGCAGTCGAGTTTTACTAGAACAAAAGCTGGCAGACGCCGATGTCTCACAGGAAGATCAAACTAACCTACTGAAATTTTTGGAAAAGAAGGAAACTGAATACATGCGACTCCAGAGGCATAAAATGGGAGCTGATGATTTTGAATTATTAACGATGATCGGAAAGGGTGCATTTGGAGAGGTAATGTTTCTATCAGAAACATCTAAGTTCCTGTTCACACATCTGTTCCTAGTATAATATTTATTCTGTTACTACTGTAATTTTCTGTTCTCCAGATCCTCTCTTTTTGCCTCAACTCTGTATTTGGAAGTTAAACATCCGGATGTAAAAATAATAAATATTACACCTCCCTATTTCCCAATGCTCCGAGAAAATATAGACGATAATTGCATGTTAGTGCTCCTCATGGTGAATCATCTGAATATTTTAAGGCATCAGTATCGAGAATTTCTTTTGTACATGACAATAACAACAACATATCCAATGCAATCCAACAAATAGGGTCTGGAGAGAGTCCTTAACCCCCCTCCCCCCACCTTGAGAGATAAGGAGGTGGTTCCCAATAGACCCTCGTCTCAAGGAAAAAGAAATAGTAGAAGTAAAGAAGCCATAACAAAATACTATAGGAAGCAAGACAAAATATTCTGGAAAAAGGACAATAACTACAACAAAATAATACAACAATCGAAGTACATGACACTACGGGACTACGGCTACTAGTGTGGAAGGATAATATGTTGTGGCAATGCAATTTATATTTGTGGTTTATGATACTAATTTCCTGCATTTTTCTATATCTCTCGAGGTATATTTGTCGTATTAATATTCATAGGTTAAATATGTTGTTAATGCCATGCTTCTAATGGTACTTAAAGCTAGTTCTTTGTCGAAAAAAAAGCCAATCTGCATGATTGGTTTCTCTATTATTACAGGTCCGAATTTGTAGAGAAAAAACAACTGGTCAGGTATATGCAATGAAGAAGCTAAAGAAATCAGAAATGCTTCGTAGAGGACAGGTACGTGATTATATGGTCATCAAATGCGACTCCCAGTTCTACCACTATATTTACCAAATCCTTAGCTTTTCGTATTAGGTTGAGCATGTGAAAGCTGAAAGGAATCTTCTTGCGGAGGTGGACAGTGATTGCATTGTCAAACTGTATTATTCTTTCCAAGATGACGATTATCTGTACCTTGTTATGGAATATCTACCCGGTGGGGATATGATGACACTACTCATGAGGAAGGATATATTGACTGAAGACGAAGCCAGATTTTATGTTGCAGAAACGGTTTTAGCAATTGAATCTATCCATAAACATAACTATATACACAGGTGGAGATTTGATCTTATACCTGAATGTCGTATGTTATGCTTCGTATTTACCAGCCTGTTTGGACAAGCTTCTTAGAAGTTAAAAGTGTTCTTTTCTTAACAAAAAATGCTTATTTTAGAAAAAATAAGTGTGCTTGAGACTTTGAGTAGTAAGAGAAGCTGTTTTTTGGAAGCCAAAACAACTAGCTTTTTGCTTAAAACACTTTTGGAACATTAACCAAGCACAAAGTACTGCTCTGATATTGGCAAAAGTGCTTTTCAAATTAATTAACCAAACACAAATTGCTACTCTCCATAAGTACCTTTTGGAAAAGCAGTTCTGACAAAAAAACGCTTTTCAAACTAAGCAGATTTTGGAAGCTTGGACAAACAGGCTATTCATTTGTTCAGACTTCTTTAAAACACACTAACTTTGTGCAGCCACCTTTTATTTGTTACAGAGACATTAAGCCTGATAACCTGCTACTCGATAGATATGGTCATTTAAAACTATCAGATTTTGGACTATGTAAGCCTTTAGACTGCAGTACTCTTGAAGAGAAGGATTTCTCAGTGGGGGATAGTGCCAATGGAGGTTCCAAGAGTGAAAGCCCTACGGCTCCCAAACGCACTCAGCAAGAGCAGCTAGAAAACTGGCAGAAAAATAGGAGGATGCTTGTAAGTTTATCCCCATGTGGGTACTCTCATTCACTGTACTTTTTCCATTTCTCATATTTATTGCCTTTATTCTTCATAATTAGCCATCAAATCTTAGTCTCTGTATGGCTATTAATCTTCTTAAACCGTCGGGGCATCTTCGTCATTTTGATGAGATGTTTGTTTATGTCTATATATATATTCTCATGTGTTCGTCTAGTGAAGGATTGGAAAGGAAGTTCTTTTCCCCATATTCTATTGTTGTGCTCCTAGGTTTATACTAGAAGAGCTTGTTGAATTCTGAGGGATACACCTATACTAGGTGAAATATCCTTAAGGACCGTGTCTTTGACACGCCTCAAGCTTTCAAGAATACTTTACAGTTTCTGAAAGATTTCCAACAGACACTACTTCACATCTTATTGGAGTATGTCATTCTCTGGTCGGTAATGAAAATGAAACAATTGTTGTCTGTTAACTTGCTGACTTACGCAGGAGCATTCTTTTATGTGGTTTTGTTTAGATTTTGAGTGTTCGCTTAAGCTGTTCTCTTCATATATTTAATTCTAGTTGTTTGCATAATCCAGGCCTATTCTACAGTGGGTACACCAGACTATATTGCTCCGGAGGTCCTGCAGAAGAAAGGTTATGGAATGGAATGTGACTGGTTAGTACACTTCTGTATTTTATAATGAGGACTTTGAATGCACATTTTTGCTAATTTGGGAACTTTGATCTTATGTCCTTCATAATAATAGCTCTTGTTGTAAAATTTCTAGTGGTTCTTTCACCCGTTAGGCCCAACCTCTTCTATTCACTCTTGCCTCGTTCTCTTCTCTCTTTCTTTTTTTCTGTTTTTTTTTTTAAGGGAGGGGGTAGATTATAGTGGATATGCTTTATATTTTTCTCCTCTTTGTATCCATTTGCTGTAGATTCGATTTTATTCTGCAGGTGGTCGCTTGGCGCTATTATGTATGAAATGCTCATCGGTTATCCGCCTTTCTATTCTGATGATCCCATGTCAACTTGTAGGAAGGTGATCAATCATGACTACCTGTATATGTTCCATCATTTTTTTCTTTTTGGCTTTCTTGATGCTTAGATTCTATTGATTTACCTTATAAAATAAAAAGTTAAATGTCAAAAACACATCTAAGCTATCACTTTTTCGCGATTTTCATACCTCAACTATCACTCCCTTTGTATTTAAACACACTTTGATGCTGAATTGGCCTACATGCTCTTGTGTCGATTGTGAACAAATATTTGGCCAACTCAACATCAAGGTATGAAACTGCGAAAAAGTGATAGTTTAGGTAGGTAAATAGAACAATGGATAGTTGAGATATGAAACTCGCGAAAAGGTGATAATTTAGGTGTGTGTTTTACCATTAACTCTAAATAAAATAAACTAGATTCTATTGATTCTTCAAATAGTTTTCTCTCTTCACAGAATACTACATGAAAGCTCCCACATAATTGTATCATCTCAAAAATTACCATTGCATATGCAGATAGTTAACTGGAAAAATCATTTAAAGTTTCCTGAAGAAGTAAAGCTATCTCGAGAAGCGAAAGATATTACAAGCAAACTTCTTTGCAATGTCACTGAGAGACTTGGTTCCAACGGCACAGATGAAATAAAGGTGTTGTCTGGTGTGTCTTAAGCTATGTTCCTGTATTAGATCTAGGGGTTAACTGCAACCGTAACCTCGTGGTTTCTTTTCTCTATTTCCTTTTTCACCACTCAGGCCCACCCGTGGTTTAAAGGGATAGATTGGGATAAAATCTATCAGATGGAAGCTGCTTTCATTCCTGAAGTCAATGATGAATTGGACACCCAAAATTTTGAAAAGTTTGAAGAGGTATCCCTGTGCATCGTTCTCTTAAACTTTTAGTTTTAATTATTTCACTCATTTATGAAATCTTTTGGTTGGCGTCGCAGTCTGAATCTCATTCTCAGAGTACGTCAAGATCTGGTCCGTGGAGAAAGGTATTCATTCTCATCATCATGTGGACATGTCATTTGATTTTACATTTTATTTAGGCATAATACATAAATAGACTCCTTAACTTGCACTCAACTGACAACTAAGCATTCCAACTTTGAGAATGCACATCTAGACACCTCAACTAATCCCACTTTGTCTTGTGGACACCCGATGCTGACGTGGCATATGCATTTTGGAGGTGCCTAGATGACCATTTTCTAAGTCGGGAGTGTTCAATTAACACAATGGAGACTAGTTGAGGTGTCTAGATGTGCATTCTCAAGGTTTTCACAGTTTCTTGTGTGACCTTTGGTAATTCCTATTTATCTTATTCTTACCCATCATTTGTGCAGATGCTCTCGTCTAAGGACATTAACTTTGTCGGGTACACGTACAAGAATTTCAAAGTCGTGAATGATTGTCAAGTGCCTGGAATGGGTACTTTCTTCATCTCTTCCTCTCCGTACGCATGTCCAATTAATCATGCTCCTCTAATAACATCTGAAAAATATCAAGCTTAATGTCCAATATGTCGCATGATTAAATTGGAATTGAAATTTCTAGCCCACACATTCCAGCACAAGAAATCGAGAGGACTGTGAAAAGGTGGAACTGACTCCTGGCAGTGCTAAATTAAAGCAAGGATGGAACAATAAAATATATGAAGTTAATAATGTAACCATTTTGTATTCTCACTTTTTCATGGATGAATATTTCTTGAAGCCGACTCTTGCTTTTGCTCTCGTGGACCTGCTAAATCTTTCCAAAAAACTAGCTGTTGTGACCTGATTCTCGTTTGGCAATATTGTCGTTAGAGTATGGTATCGCATTTGGCAGCTAGAAGTAGACGTTAGGATGAGTAAGACAGGTATCCAATTTCACGAGATCAAAGCACAATAACATAGTGAGGTTCTAATTTTAAAGATACATTATATGGTTGAACCTTGTTTTGTTAATTTCTTCTCGTAGCTGTTTGCTGCTTTTATTTCTCTTGCATAATACATAGATAGACACTTTAACTTGGCTTCAACGAGGAACTAAACACTCAAACTTTGAGTATGCACATCTAGACTCCTCAACTTGTCTCCACTATGTCAATTGAACACTCCAACTTACAAAATGATCATCCAAGACACCTCCAAAATTTATGTGTCCCATCAGCATTGGGTCTCCACGAGATACAGTGGGGACAAGTTGGAGTGTTTAGTTGCCAATTGAGACCAAGTTGAGGTATCTAGATGTGCACTCTCAAAGTTGGAGTGCTTATTTGCAGTTCCATGCCAAGTTTGAGTGTTTGTACATGTATTATGCATATTTATTTCTTGCGATAGTACCTACCAGCCAAGCCATTAATTAAAGTTGAAGTCTTCTGAGTACTGAAACATTAATGAATTTAGTATTCCTTGACAAAGTGATGCTAGTTGTTTGAACATAAATTTCATTCCTTGTGGTTTTCTGTCATTCAATTCTCAATAATTGGATATCTGAGAGCCCTCAAACGTCTCGGACTTCATGAGTACAAAGGACAATTAGTTGCTTTGCATTTACCTTCTTTTATTTTTGTTGTATACGTTAACTTCTAGATGTTTTAAGTGTTTCTCTGGTATAATTACCCTTATATAGCTTTGACTTACGATCATCATTGACTTCGATGTTTCATTTTGTTTTTGACAGTTGATCTGGAGAAAACAACTGGCAAGCCCAAGAAACCAACAATTAAATCATTGTTTGGTAATACTTATCTATCCTTTTATCAATACAGTTTAGTCTCACTTGATTCTATTTGGAGTTCTTTCTCTTCTTGTCCACTAGATTTTCTGTGAATTAAATGGAAGTTGTCTGTCAAATGAGTCTTGGTGAGGATTCTATCGGAAACAATCTTTCTACCTCCACAAGGTAGGGGTAAGGTTGTGTATACTCCACCCTCCCCAGATCTCATTTGTGTCTTGTGGGATTACACTGGGTATGTTGTTGTTGTCATCTACTATACTTCCTTTTGCTTCAACTCTTGAACTTTAGATTAAAAGAGGGCAACCCGATGCACTATGCTCCCGTAATGCACGGGGTCTAGTGAAAGGTTGGGGACCACATTGGGTCCATTGTACCTATTATCTTGCATTTCTGCAACATTATGTTTCCACGACTTGAACTTGTGACCTCCTGGCTAAAAAAACACACTATTTCAATTTGGAAACTTCAGTTAAGTGTGATCTTGTAAGTTTTGTCTTTCATTCAACAGGGGATGAGTCAGAAACATCGGAAGAGAACTCGTGATCAACGAAGGAGTTGCTTGAATCTCTTGCCTCAGCATCGTACAAAGTTCTGAAAAAGCAGAATGTAGCTACGCGTGCTCCTTGAATCTGCTCATTAGCGCGAATTAGTACAAGTTTTTGACAGTAAGAGAGTCTATATGATCTGAAATAACTATTTATTGAATTGAAAGATTTTGAGAGAAATAGGTTGTCTACTTGAAACAAGTCCTCTTTAGCATTTTTCAACAATTGATTGTAATTTACAATTTTGTTACAAGATTTAGATGTAATAATTGACATCTTTGATATTGTAAATCAATATTCTTTTGCAATTAGTGTCATAATTAGGTTTAACATACAAAGGATGACATTTAGATGCTAGTTTTCCTCTCTTAACCAGAAGTCTCATATTCGAGCCTTGGGAATGGAAAAACCCCATATGGCAAGTGCCTCCCCCTCTATTGGCCTTAGATGAAGCGAATGTGGATTAATCAGAACAGTGAATATCGACTATCATATGTTTATACCAATATATACACACTACAAAATAAACTGAAATTAGCTACAAAAAAGTTGTAATTGTTGTTGTAGTTATATACAAGAATAATGTTGGGCTAATAGTTTGGTGAGGTGTATTCAACAATATATATATATATATATATATATATATATATATATAAATATAAAAG
>JAJOOE010020401.1:0-14326 GCA_036250405.1 Solanum raphanifolium
ATAATATTAATCGTTGCTTTATTTTTTTTACTTTTTTTTATTAAAGAGTTTGAGTTAGTATACGTTTATTTTTTTATTAAAGAGTTTGAGTTAGTATACGTTTACTTTTTTTATTAAAGAGTTTGAGTTAGTATACGCTTACACTATGTGATTGCTAACATGTTTATGTTAAAGGAAGTGAGCACCCACAACCTTTAAATCCTGGATCCGCCACTGGGTGAATTGAGGTTGTTAATTGTTATGGTCTGTTTTAGAGATAGGCTCAAAAGTCAAAACCAAAACTTTACAATATCCAAACTAAGAAAAAAATAATCTAATCAAATCCGAGTTTATTTGAATTGGATTTGGATTGTAATTTCTTCAATCTGAAAACTTAAATTTTTATATCAAATCCAAACACTTTCTGATTGAAACAATTGTTTCAATTCCTTATAATATGCAACTGAAGTAGGTTTTTGCTAATGATTTTTTTTTAAAAAAAAAACAAGGGGAGGAGAGAGGGGTGAAAGCTCAAATATGTCATCGAACTTTGATCATTTATGTCATGTTGGGCTCAATCATGTCACTTCCGTTACAAAAAGGATTCATTTGTGCTATTATATTTTAACGGATAGCTTTGATGGTTTTGAAAAACCATTCTTTCCACATGGCCTCGTATTTGATTAGATGTCGATGTCACGTAAAGGTAATTCAAATGGGAGGGTGTATTTAAGCTTAGTTCATTAAGTATAAATGTGTTTTTAAGCCTGTCAATAATTCGAGGATTAAACCAATAATTTGCGCTAAGTTTGAGGTGTTTTTAATACTATATATATATATATATATATATACGCGCGTCTCTCACTCACTGGAGAAAGATTGGAAAAAGTACTTCAGAACATCGCCGCCGGTGTCTGGATTCAACTCAGGCCGCCACAATTTTACATCACCGGTGACTAGAATTGTAAAGATGACGAAAGGAATAGGGAAGAAGAAGATTGACATTAAAAAGATCGCCAGTGATTCATCAAGAAAAGTCACATTCTCGAAAAGACGCACTGGTCTTTTCAAGAAAGCTCGAGAACTCGAAACCAAGTCCGGCGCTCGAATTGCTCTATTAGTCTTCTCGCCGTCCGGCCGACTCTATACTTCCGGCGATGTTTCTCTCTTCGAGAATAATGGGTTTTCTCCAAACCCCCATCTTTCTACTGAAATTGCTTCGAATTCATACGTAAAACCAAGTATTCTGCGTTTGAAAAATCTCAATGTTGAAGGATGTAGTGAAATTTTCTCGCCGGCCGGCGTATTTTATAGTGCCGGCGAGACTCCCATCGTCGAAGACAACTTGAAGAATAATGGGTTTTCTTCAAATTCCGATCTTTCTTCTGATTTTAGTTCGAATTTCTATGAAGATTGGAGTACTCTGTGGCTGGAAAATTTCGATGATGAGGAATGTAGTGAAATTTTCTCGCCGCCCGGCGGCTTTTACAGTTCCGGTGAGTTTCCCATTGTTGTCGACGACTTGAAGAATAATGGGTTTTCTTCAAATTCCGATCTTTTGACTGAAATTTCATCGAATTCATATGCAAAACCAAGTACTCTGCATCTGAAAAATTTCAATGTTGAAGGTTGTAGTGAAATTTTCTCACCGGACGGAAGATTTTACAGTTCCAACGAGTTTCCCATTGTCGACGACAGCTTGAAGAATAATGTTTTTTCTTCAAATTCAGATTTTTCTACTGATTTTGGGTCGAATTTATATGAAGATTGGAGTACTCTGTGGCTGGAAAATTTTAATGTTGAAGAATGTCGCAGTGTTGAAGAACTTATGTTATTGAAGGAGAAATTAGAAGAAAACAGAGATGAACTTATTTTGAAGATGGAGGCTGAGTTTATTGATTCATTACTTGTTTAATTTTGATATGAAGTTTCATTTAATTAGATTACTGGTGTATTTGAATTCATCAGTTACTTGGAAAATATTAACTTACACAATTAAAAATTTATATCAAATACAAAACAAAAGACAAATCATAAACAGAGTTACAAAATAAAAAATAAAATAATGTAATATTATTTTTATAATCTTAATCATTAAAACATATCAAATGAATACACAATTTTTACATTCGAGAATGATTTGTAAACTTGTTCGTATGTTTACGTTTTGTTTTCGGTATAAAAGTGTTCCTTATAGTGAAGTATTATAATTGCCCTTGACAGCAATAAAAAAATTGTTTGTATTGGTTATCACAGTTAATAAAACAATTAAAATAATTTATTTTAATTAATTAAAGGTTAAATCTAAAAAGTAAGAAGTCAGATATCATAGGAATTAAAATCAAAATAAGGCAATAATATAGGGACGAAAATAATTATATTTCCTATATTATATACAGATTCATTGATTACATTCTTTTAAAAGATTTATTCGGTATATATGTGAATCAGAAGCTTTGCCCTAGTTATCTTTTGTTTGGATGTTCAATGCTAAACATGAACAAGTACTAAAAATTTAATATTAATACAGAGATATTTATATATATATTTGCAATTTTATATCAGGATTTTTTTTTTAGATGTTTATCTGCAAAAACACTAAAATGGAAGATCATTTCTATAATTAACCAGTAATTAACCACTAAAATGAAAGATCATTTTTTTTGAGAATGTTTATCTGCAAAAACACTAAAACCTTTGATTTATTACTCAACAATTCCATCCAAAACCTCCTACAAAAGCAGTACATCATTTGCCTACACATGACGATGAAGAAATTGTGACATATAATAGGTGTTTAATTTTAGCAATTTTAGCATAGAACTATAAATTTTTGGAAGTAATTAAAAATAAATGTTGGAAACTAATTAAGTCTTTTGAGAAAGATGTTTATAAAATTAATTAAACAAAGGTGTAAATTTAAAAAACTAACCGCATGTATCCTTTAGCTAGCACAGGTTTCAGACCCATGAATCAATTTTGTGTATGAGTATTTAATACATGTATCAGTCCATAGAGGTTTAAATTTTCAACTCATAATATTTTATATTAATAATAAATATTTATAAAGAATTATTACAAAAAAAAAAAAATCAAAATAGAAAGTAAACCACGATTTTTTTTATTTTATTGTAATGAAGCCGAAAGTGTGTGAAATTATACCATTAATTTATTTATTTTTGGTTTTCTGAATTTCAGAATATCAGTTAGAAAAAATAAATAGTACTTGTGCTTAAATAGTGGTACATCAAGCTTTAAGGACGGTTCCCAGGAAACCAAATTTTTGGGAAAGAAGCAGCAGCAAAGCAAAGGAGAATTTCTCTTCATCTACTACACATTGTTGGTCTCCATTTCCATTTCTTTCAGACTTTTCATACACATATATATATACTAATACTACTATGTATGCGAAAATTCAAACATTCACCATTGCCCGAAACCTAGTGTGCAGTAGCGGTAGAGCAATCGCTAAATCATTTTCATCAAGGAACATGGCCACCGCGACGGCAGAACATCAGAACCTTATCAGCGTCGGAAGTAAGATCATCGCCGTCGGTCGTAACTACGCAGCTCACGCCAAAGAACTCGGCAACGCCGTGCCTAAGGTTATTCTCCTTCTCTTTCGCTATCTCTGTCAACTCTTATCTCTGATTGATGCTTTGTTTAAACAGGAAATTTTTAGTGTACTATTTTTAGGTGTAATTTTTTTATTTAACTACCTTAGGAGGCAGTGATTTTATGAATCTTTATTTGATGAACTGATCGGTCACTGATGATTTAAGGTGATATTCGATGTTCTTAATAAGTGTAATTGTTGATTTAACATTGAAGGAGCCAGTGTTGTTTATGTAACCGATGTTGTATTTATTGAACTGATCTGTAATTGATGCTTTTGAGTAAGCTGATTGAGCATAATTGATCAGCACTCGGGGTGTTTTTGTGTAGTTATGATTTAGGAAGGAGCTGGTGTTGCCCTAAACTTGAAGGAGTGATCTATGAATAATTTTTAGCTTCTGAAAGATATAGTTTTCTCTATGAAACCAATAGTGTGATATTTAGAGTACTGATCTGTGATTGATGCTTTTCTTGAAGTTGATTGAGCATGATTATTGTACTAGGTGTATTTATGTGTAATTTTGATTTAATGTTTGAAGGAGCCAGTGTTGTTTATGAAGCCCACATCGTCGTATTTAGAGAACGGAGGGACAATAGAAGTTCCTCATCCATTGGAATCACTGGATCACGAGGTGGAGTTGGCAGTTGTCATCAGCAAAAGAGCTAGGGATGTACCTGAAGCCACTGCTATGGAGTATGTTGGAGGTATTATATTCATATTTGATGTAGCATACTGTACATTTTTCAAATTTGGCAAACCTTGTTTGCTTGATTTTGTATTTTGATTCGTAAAGTTGATCATTTGAGCTGAATTTGACTTTATTTTGCAAGTCTAGCTCTCTAATTTTGTTTGATATAATGCATATGTGATTGTTATTGGGGTGGCCCAGTGGTTTGGGCTTGGGCTTGAGACTTCCATGTTGGAGGTCTCAAGTTCGAAACCCCCTGCCAGCGAAAGCAAGGGATTTGCCTTCTGGGTCGAGCTCGTCTCACCGGGCTTGCCTAGTGCGGGTTACCTCTCTTATGTGGTTTGTGAGCTATTGTATAGGAGCGGGGATTTTACCCTGTGCGCACCCAAAGGGTAGCGGTTGCAGGTTTCCCTTATCATAAAAAAAAAGAATAAAGTGCCTCAATAGTTTGTTGACTAGTGCAATTTTTGGCATCCAATGCCATTTGTTAGGTTACAATATGATGTTGATCTTCTATCATGGTTTTTCATTTTGTCCATTCAATTGTGGCTACTCTCTAAGCTACTAAAGCATCACATATAAGAGAAAGTTACTGCTGGGAGCTTTCTTTTGACTTGCGTCTTAATTGAAAAAGCAGAGAATTAAAAATTAGAGTGCTCATCGGAGATACTTGCTTCTGCCACTGAAAATGACTTTTACTTTTTCTGATGCTAAGTTTTTGTTCCAGGGATGTACTGGATTGCTGTTACTGAATGGTGTGTTTTTCTTTTCTTGATAGATTTATCAGCATAAATGCTTTACCAATCCTGAAGATAAAAGAAATCTTTAGAGATGTTAACTTGCTTTTTTGGTTGGAGATCTTTGACAAGCTACATTAAATCTTTCCATTTAACTAGTGCTCAGATAATATGTTGTTCCCCCGACCTATCAATTGCATGACTCAATGTAGCTTTTGCACTATTCACTGGTTTAAGATTATAAATAGAAGATATTTAAGCAGTGAACCTTACCGCACAGTAAGCACTCCTGATATTGGGTGTATAGAGGTTCTAATTACCCTGAAAATCTAAAGAAAAAGAGGGGGTAAAAGAAATAAAGAATTCCTCTTCTTTGAGGTAATCTCCAGACTCCATTTGATCTCTTATCACCTATTAGTTAAATTCCACAGTGAACCAGTTAAAACCTCTATTATAAATCTACAAATATCAATGTAATAATGTAAAAGCACACTACAGTCAACCTCCTCTTTTAACCCTCGTTTAATCACATCAGTTCCTACCACCTCCTTGTCATTATTTATTTCATCAATCTCCTAGTTCTTTTTAAGCTGAAGACCCTAAAGGCTGTTGTGTGGATTTGAGTGAAAAAGCTGTTCTTTCTTCTCTGGTGTTCTATTTTGCATACTTTGTCCCACACTCTTAAATTAGAGTATATAGTCAGGAGCTTGGATTTTTAGAAAGAATTGCTAGTGTTATTAAGGATGGAGTTGCTGAAATAGAGATCTGGAAAGGGAAGGAAGTGCAGAAGTCACAGTTGAGTAGTGAATTTATCTTTGTGAAGTAAATGTCTAATGTCCTTTACTTGCATTATAGATCACTAAGATTTCTGAGGTAACTTGAATAAGTATTCTTAATTCAGAAAGAGAACAACTGAACAGGTATAATGTGTAAAATTGAAGTTATTCAACAACTTCAGCAGCATAGAAAGTTTCAGGCGGAGATCCAAGTTTCATAGACTTCATGTCTGAGGCTTTTGTTGATTGTTGATTCAACAAAACTTAACTAATACGGTACAAAATACCATGGTAGAGTCAGATCAAAGACAATACCAAGTGGCAAAAAGGATGGAGAGATTGAGTTTGATTTCAATGGTGGGATGTTTTCTGCAGTAAAAAGAGAAGAACGAAGAAGATGTGATTCAGAGGGAAAAAAACGATGGGATATGAGGGGTGTGGGTGTAAAAACTTTTTTTAATCTATTTTGGCTCAAGATCTTTCTTTTGGACTATTTGGGATGCCCACATATCATTGTTTCATTGGTTTCTCTTCCACATCACTGCGTGATAACTTCACACATTATTTATTTGCCTTTCTTGGTAGCTTGTGTTCAATAGATACATATTTAACTAACAGTAAGTGTTCAATAGGTCAGACCCTTATTTGAGGTGTCTGAAAATTACGGGCAAATTTGAGGGTTTGTCCATGTCTTCAACCAATCATGTTCAATTTCTATTTTAAGTATTTTGCAAATAAAATGCAGTTACTGAATGTAATAAATCATGAAAGCGAAGTCATGAGTTTGTTTGCGAACCTGGAAAGCAAATTCCTGTAATAAGACAATATGTGAGCTCTATTGTAAATGATGTAATTCTTTTCATAATATTTCGTCATACATTCTTTCTCAAAAAAAAAAAAGACCCTCAAAAGAATTTCATCATACAGAATAAGTATGACAATGATCTTGCACTTTATGAAAAAGTACGGTCTTCAAATTGAATATATAATTAATTCTATTTTAGGAGAAATAAAGAACGGGGATGAAAATAGCTCCACAGAAATGTAATTTCCCTTTAGAAGTAGTACCAGTTAGTAATGATAATCTTGGGTTTATGGGTCAGGCAAGCAACAATGATGATAATAGTACACTGAGTAGCTAGAAGTTGAGTAGATGATATGAAAAGGCAATTTGCTACAACAATTAATATGTCATAGCAATGTATATGTGATACAGTATATGATATCATTGTCTTCTAGTTACTTATGTAAAGTTTCATCACTTTTGGTTGTACTTGAGCAAGTAATCATGATGTAGAGACAATTGTATAATCTTCACAAGTTTTTATATTAGTAATGCTTACCAATTAGTATGCAAGCGCCTTGTAATCACTATTACAAATATATGTTTTCATATGACATGCAATAGTTGTTCAGGTGGCAAAGGCAGTGAAATGCAATCAAGCTTATAACAGGAAAACATGAAGTTTCACTTTAATGAAGCAAGATAGCATGACGTGTCAAGCTAATAGTTATACAAAAATAGCATGAGGTGTCAAGTTAATGTTACACCCGTAAACTTAAGCTTTCATTTAGAATAAATATAGGCATTCAAAAACCATATGTAGCTAAATTTCCTACTAGTATAAGTAATATTGTTCTCTAGCAGACCCATGTTGAAGCAAGCGAAGAAATTATATTGCTCAAAATGGTTATAAGTAATGGTACTTAGCCGTGCCATTTTCTCTATCTGAAGACGTGTTTTGAAACTTTTGGTATAAAGTTGCATTTTGGTGGTGTCAGATTTGGCACTAAATTTGAGTCATTTGTTTGCCCGAATAATCAGAACTTCTTCCATGCGAAGAACTGATAAGAAGAGATCAATAGATTTAGTGGTTAGGACCCCACAGTGGATGCCAAACTGTTGAAAATTTATCTATGGTTAATTGGTGAAGGAGTACCAATAGCATAAATGTGAATATAAATCGTAAAGTAAATGCAATAAATGTAAAGAGACAAAAATATACAACTAAAATGGAGAGGAGTAGAGATCTTATTGATCATGTATTTTTTTTTTGATGACCGTGTATTGATCATGTATTATTGAGATACAACGAGTGTTATATCAAAATGAAAATGTAATAGTAGTCGAGATTACGTATCCACCTTTGTTGTTGGAGAGTTGTGGGGGGGAGGGCTCCCTATAATTGGCTGTAATATTCTCCAAGTGTATGCTAGGAGATGTCCTCTGTTGGAATGCCTTTGCAGCAAGCTGAGAGCTTTTGTATATAGTGGTCTAAGAGTTCAACTAGCTACTACTTTGGTTGGTTGTAGTTGAGTTAAAAATGGAGTCCTATCTTAGAAGTGGGAAAGTAGCTCCTTTATTTATGCAATAGTTGCTGAACCATGTCTTAGAGAATGAGAGAGTAGCTCTTTACCTAGTGATCAGACAGTTACTTTTTTTTATTTCATCTTAAATGATCGTATTGCCCATCCAAGTATGATCATGTATAGAAGATTGTATCACATGTTACAGGAACAATTGTATGGCCTGTCCAGGGACGAGCGTATAGTCTGTACAGGGACAACTGATTGATCCGTCCAGGGGACAAGCGCATTGGCCATTTAAGTAAGTACGTGTCTAAGTGACATTGTGGACAATTTAGAAACTATTGCTCAACCATGGTATCGCTAATACAATAAATTAGATACCAGCGTCGAGTCATTAGGCAGAGTAAGGTCGTTAGGGGATGCCCAAGTAAGCCCATGGCAGGCACGTGCTATTTTTGAATACTATAATGACAGGCTACAATAAATGATTTTCGAGGCTCAAGTTGCACGAAGTAGATTATTGGGCAGCAAGGCTTTGATTGAAATAGATTAGAAGTAATTAATCTGGATTCAATTTTGTTTGCTTGCTTATTTCCTGTTTCTGTTTTGTTGGAGAATTTTCACATTCCACCCCATGCCACAGAATGTTGCAGAACATTGGCTGCTTTTGAGAGTTTTTTTTGTCTCTATTGGAGCACAAAATCAAGTTGAGGCTTGCCATGACATTTGTGATCGTTGTGAACATCAGCCAAGCTGTGTGGGTAGCACAACCACTTCTTGGGCAATAGATTTAAGACCTCACTGAATTCCACCTGAACAATTTTGGGTTGCTGGTCCTTGGCTTAGGTAAATACTGGGTGTCTATCTGGCCAAGGTTCACTTGTCTGCTTTCAACTTTAATCTACTTTTTTGCTGGAAATAAGTTTATTTAGAGTTATTCAAGTAGCTTATTAAGCTATGTCGATCGATTTTGTGGGATACCCTTTTTGTTTTAAAATATGGAAGCAGTACAACAACAAAACAAGGTTATTTTATTTGGGGATTGTTTTTCCTTCTTTCTGTGTCTCAGTTCTTTAGACAATATTCATCCATTCACTTTTCTTCTGAGCCTGCATTAGATTGTTTGTCCCAATAAATATGTGAACTATAATCAGGTGGTTGAACATTCTGTGTTTCAGGCTATGCACTTGGTTTGGATATGACTGCGAGGGAGATCCAAGCTACTGCAAAGGTTTGCATTCCTTTACATCATATACTTTGAATACCAATGTCCATATGTGTTATTTATTTCTATTCTTCAATTATTACTGTTTGACCTTCATTGTCATTCTCAAGGATGACGATACCAACTTTTACCAATTCAAACTGACAGTCTGCAGGCCTGCCATGGACTGTTGCTAAGGGCCAAGACACATTCACTCCTATCAGCTCAGTTGTAAGAAGTTTTGGCTATGTCATCTGTTGGTTATCATTTCTCTTTGTTTTTCCCTTAAATTTAGACGGTTTTATATGTCATTGTTGAGATTATTTGATGGTCATCTTTCCTTTTTTTCTTGCAGTTACCACTGTCGACGGTGCCAGATCCCCATGACATAGAATTGTGGCTGAAGGTGATAATTTTTTCTTGTTGCCTGCTTGATGTTGGTCTTCACAACTGCAGCTGATCATGATCTGCTACTCTGCAGGTTGATGGAGAACTTCGGCAAAAAGGCTCAACAAGAGATATGATATTTAAGATCCCATATTTGATTAGCCACATAAGTTCTATCATGACTCTTCTCCAGGGAGATGTTATTTTAACTGGTAAGACGATTTATGTTACTTCTTTGCTCAATTGATAAATAGCCTTCAGCATAAGTTCTTTTTCTTTTTGAATTCTCATTGCAGTTTATTATAATTAAGAAGTCATTGAAACATTTGCAATTGTTAGGTCTGGATTAATAAACTGAGGTCATTAGGCTTCTTATGCTGTGAGCTTGGTGTTTTCTTGATATATATGTGTCTGATTTTGAGAAGAGGAGCGTGTTTTTGTTGGTCTGCTACGTTATTGGATCTCTCTTGGCTTCCCTCCATTGGCTGTTCTTTAATAATTTACTTAAAGGCTCAATGTTTGTATATAAATTGAGAAACAAAGGAAACTGATTTGGTTTACACTAATCTTTTTTCTAAAAGAATGCTGCAAGCTGGTTCTGTTAATAACTAATTTGGTAACCCAACCCATTGTTTTCTATATTTCACTGAGCAATTAATTTTGTTACTTATCGAGATCTGTTTCTAAATTTCAGCAAGTTCACCTTGTTTGTTGGGAACATTAAAATGTTCTTGTTCAAGTAATACAATTCTTGTTACAGTTAGTTGATTCAATGTTTCGATTTGCTGAATTTCTGTAGGGACTCCCAAAGGAGTTGGTCCTGTTAAGGTTGGTCAAAAGATTGATGCTGGCATAACAGGCCTCCTAGATGTGCACTTTGATGTTGGAAGACGCCCAGGAGCAAATTAAAACAGCAGTGATTCGCTATAAGTTATCTTTTTTTGTTTGTTGTATACTTGAACCACTTGTTTGTGGATATTCTTAATTTTCCCTCCCATGATTACCTAGATATGTTGTACAATAATAAATCCACCAACTTGTATCTTCCAAATAAATTTACAAGTTGAAATAGATGCTTGATTTTTCTTCAGTGATATGCTTATCTGTACCCTTTTTAGGTGAAAAATTCCTTGTGTGAATGCAATCAGATTCTTTTGATTATTGTTATTAGTATCCCACTGGTATTTGTATAAGAGCATCTGGTTTCAGCAGAGCTTAATCAACAATGTCGATTTCTGTGTATTACTTCCCCCTTCAAGTTTAGTGTCTCTGTTTTAGTATTTATATATATATACTCCCTCTGTTTCAATTTTTTATATATATTTACTTAATGATAAGGGTAAATATTGGAAGAAAATAATAAATTTCTCTTAATTTGCTAAAATGGACAAGTAAAAATGAAAATTTGTTTCAAGTATAAAGGTTAAGTAAAATGAAACGGAGGGAGTATACTGTTTCTTTCTATTCCTACCTTTCAAGTTTTGGCAGTAAAGAAAAAGACATTCTGAATGGGAATTGGAAACCAACTTTATTTAGGTTAGGTGATACTATTTGGAAAAAGATACAGGGCGTTGATACTAGAATTTATTAAAGAATATGAAATGATTCTTGTACAACTCCATTTTCTGGTTTTGTGTAACTTCAAAGGAATATCAAAGTGCAGAAGTTTCAGAGGAAGAAAAGCTCTGGAAGAAGACATGGATGTGTTCGTTAACTTCATCAGGCTTTTCTTGTTGAAGAAAATGTGCTACCCCTTTCAAGATAACCACATCTTCTAGCAAAGGTACATTTTTCTTTAACCCACCCTTGTTGATATAAAACTTGACTCCTGCTGAATTATAAGTTAGGTCCAAATCTCCCACTATGAACTTAACTGGTACTTCTATTTTTGCCCCCGTCCATGGTGCTGTCAGTTCCCAGTTTCTGCATTTCAAGAATACGACGAATCAATTATGAGGTGAGTAGCTAGTGGTAACTCTATCATAGATAATAAAGGTAGGAACTTACAGATCAAGTGCTCTGTAATAATTCAATCCACCAGTGAAGCCAGTGTGCTCATATTTGGTAGCATAGTAATCAACATCCGTTTCAGTGAGCCAAGGGGGCAATATGACTGGAGAGTCGTCAAATGGCTTTCCTTTGGGCAACTTTAATGGTTCAGGGTCTCGGATAGTCAGCATCTTCTCCAATACTGTCTTGGTTCCTATTTGAGCAAACTCTTCTTCTATTTCTCCTGGCTCCTTCACAATTATATTAGTATGAAAGGTTGATTAACTAGACCATCAATAGCCAAATCGAGTATTCAATTTAGATGGAGAGAAAAAAGAAGAAGATGATATAAACCTGGAATCTTATAATGTAGTATTCATCTCCATAAATAGCGCGCAGAGCTACAATGGGCCTTATAATGGGGTTTCTTGGGAAGAATGGAACACTCATATTCACAAGGGCCTTGATCTTATCTGGTCTATACAAACACATATCCCAAGCAATCATAGCTCCCCAGTCATGGCCAACTAGAAACACCTTCTGGTCAGGGGCAATGATGTTAAGGAGTTCCACAAGGTCACCAACAACATGGAGGGTGGTGAACTTCGTGAAGTCACCTTTGGGTGCTCCCGTGGTATCTCCGAAACCTCGGAGGTCCGGGGCCACCACACGATAGCCGTGAGCCGCCATGAACGGCATTTGGTGGCGCCACGAGTACCATAGTTCCGGGAAGCCATGAAGGAATAGAACTATTGGGCCTTGACCCATTTCTGCAATGTGCATGTTTATCCCATTCACTCGCATTGTCTTGTGTTCAACCTTCTCCATCTCACTCTTTCTGTCCCTCTACTTGAACTTTTTTTTTCTTTAGATGATCATTCTTTAGAGTTGAACTGCTTTAATTTATAAAGTGTATAAAGTTGGTGAAGTGGAGCAAATACAAGATAAGAAAAAGTTGGTATACATATACTTCCACAAGTAAGAGTTATTGGACTCTTAACTTGTTTCTTAACTCACGCAAAAGGTTCTTGCCCATTTTGCTCATATCGTTAGTTACGTGCCTTTTACAAACTTGTTTTAAATTTTATGTCTTCTTTCTTATAAGAAATCTTCAGTTTTACCCAAAAGATCTTCATTTTAACACATAAGAGACCTGAAAAGATTATTTCTTCTATTCAATTTGTGAATAGCCCGTAGAAGCAGAGGAGGAGCCAGGATTAGAAGTTTGGGGGTTCTAAATTTCCTTTAAAAAAAGTGGAAACCATTTATTTACATGCTTTCAATCAATTTTGTTAGAGATTCACAAGTTAATATACATATTATTTATTTAATTTTCTAGTATAATTATAGGATCTACGGAAAAGCTACTGGGTTTGTTCGTACCCACCAACCCCCACCTAGCTCCGCCTCTGCGTAGAAGATGAGCACTTTAATGTTGTTCTTTTCAAATGATGTCTTTCCAACTTTTGTACTACTAAGAAAGTAAGAAGATACTAGTTTGTATTTTCTCCTCTTGTGAGTCATATACTGGTGTCCGTATTACTTAAAAGGAATAATTAGTTACGTTTCCTTTTTCTTTGTGCCTTAATTTATGCATGATTTTTTCTTCATAAAGCACAAGAAACTCCCTGCTTAATATTTTCTCAAGAATTGGAAGAAAAGTGCAAGAAACTCCAACTCCAATAAAGAACAACAAACCGAAGCTCACATCTGGTTAATCAATCACGATTATTTGCACACCAATCAAACAAAGTAATAGTAGTACATGAGTTGAAGCAGGGAAAATAATTAAGTGATCTAGAGAATAGCACAGATGTTGGAGTGATTTTTAGAGGATGAAATTTTGCTAATGTAGTTGTAAATATGTTCATTAATTTCTTTAGGCTTTTCTTGGTGTATAAAATGTCCAACACCTTGTAATACCACAACATCCTCCAAGAGTGGCACCAGTTTCTTGAAACCTCCTTTGTGTAAATAATCCTTTGCACCAGGAGCATTGTAAGTAATGTCAAGATCACCTACAATGAATTTCACTGGTACTTGTATTTTAGCTCCTGTCCATGCTGCTGTAACCTCCCAATTTCTGCAATATTAATTATTCACAATCCAAATATGAATCTTCTAGACTTCTTCATGTGTTTTAACTATTGCTCGATAAAATAAAAGTTCAATTAAAGTATGGTGTTACCGGTCTATTGATCGATAATAGTTCAATGCTCCAGTGAAGCCAATTTGTTGATATTTGTTGGTATAGAAATCAATATCTTCGTCAGATAACCAACCAGGCAATTCATCAGTAGAAGAAGTATCTTCAAATGGTTTGCCTTTCTTCAAGTAAAGTGGACCTGGGGTTCTATATGTTAGGAATTTCTTCACAACATTCTTGATACCCAGCTCCTCAAATTCACCTTCTATTACTCCAGGTTCCTAATAACAATATATAAAATAATCAAACAAACTGCTAATTAATCAATTAATTTACTGTATGTTAAAAAATGAATGTTCTCGAAAGAGAATTTTTTAAATAAGATTTCATACTCTAAAAAGTGCTCCGTAAAAGATCATTTCGATAAAGCAAAAACTTCAAGTACAAAGGTTCTAGTATTATCGGAATAGGTCTTTTACAAACAACAGTTTCCT
>JAJOOE010020402.1:0-17967 GCA_036250405.1 Solanum raphanifolium
ATATATATATATTATATATATATATATATATATTTGGGAATCCTGCCTCTTGGCCACTTAATTTGAATTAATCAAATTAAATAAGTTTTTTGTTTTCTTTATATTATGTTGGGAAGTAACCTTTCCTGTAGTTTGATTGGTCGAGAAGAACTTCAAATGATATGAACTTCTCTTGGATGCTTGTAGAAGTACTTCTACCTGATGAGTACTATTTTTTCTATTCGCAACTTTTGTTTTACGTCGAGCAAAAACGTATCAAAAATTAAGTTCATAAAGAAATAAGTCAAGGACTCGAGTATCAACACATATGGTGATATCAAAACTAGAAGCCTAATTAGACTTGGTTCATACGTCGGTTACTTTACTAAAGACGGTCAACTCAACACCGATACTAGAAAAGGAACCTAGAATTACTAAACACCTAAGAAGAGAGGACTCCTCTCAAATACAAAGTATCTGAATCATAAATAACGGAGACTCTCCCCTTACAAAGTAAAGAGCGGTAAATCTATTAGAAATAAGGCATATTCAAAGATGTTATAACTTAACACAAGAAATTAAATATCCTAGATGAAAAGATTAAAGTACCAAAATGTGGTATAGATGTATTTGCACCAAAGCTTGGAAATTGATAACTGTGACTAAAGCAACCTAGTTAGTTTTTATGTTTGATAGCAGCTGCGTTATACTTCTTAACCGGAGGGGTAATTTGAGCTATTAGTAATTTAGTTGATTGCTGGTTTCAATCAATACTTATAAGACATAATTATTCTGAGTATAGAATCCTCCTCTGTTTCAACCATGTAAGCCTCTTGATGACGATCGAAATATCTTCTAATCATCTTAGACGGATCTCTTTTTGAGCGAGAATAATATGACAGATTTCTCCAATTTTGCAAGGATCAGCTTTGTTGATTGTCTGCTAGATACGTCCTTAAAAAACTATTCATTGAATCACAAGCACTCACGTAGAGCACAATATATAAAACCAGTCAAAAAGTAGGCAAGTTACTCAATGTTTAATAACACTAATTAAAGAACAAATAAATAAAAACAATTTTAAATATATTTGAGTTCTTGAAAAAAAACACAATTAGTAGCTGAAAGTAATGTATAATAATTTCGAGTGATTGACAATGACATAATTTATATCTCCTTTTTCCTTTGGGAAGTTAAAGTTCATTATATTTGGGAAATTCAATAACTTGTATTACTATTTATTTTATTTTTTTCTTTAAAGTTACTGGTTGATACTTGAAACTTAAAAGAAAAGTTCAAAGGCGCCGACAATATATAATATTATATCATCAGCATAATTTAGGTGGAGAAATTTTTTCCTAATTTCTTTCTATGCCGAAATAAAATGAGCCCAATTCAATTGGAATTCGACATGATGTATAGTCTAGCTATTTGTACACCTCTTCCACAAATACGATGTACTATAGGAAAACAACATCCCATTCTTGTTTTGGTCTCTAGGAACTATGTTACCGTTACAAGAAGGTGCCCAAGTATTTGCACAACTATCAATAAAAACTCAACACATGCTTTGTGGCAAAGTCGCAAAATCGAAGTAAAAAGAACTTTTTTTCTTTTTTTTTCTTTGTCAAGCCACTCTTCTTTTATTTGTTTTTCCTCAGATGGTGTCGCATCATCACCGTTAATGTTATTTTTTGTCCTCTTGCACTTGCCACCTATTTTTAGAAAATAATCTACCGCATTTTTTGACCTGAATTTACCCCTGGACACTGGTTCAATATAGTATCTATCAACAATACTTGTAGTAGCTCCAGTGGTACAAACTTTTGTTTCAAACTTTCAATTCTTTGGCAACAACTTCAACCTATCTAAATTCACCAGACGCATAAGCGTAATCTTCCTCTGAATCTACAACTTACTCGGAGTTATATCAGAAATCTTTCCTTCATTAGGTGCATCATCTTTGTTTGGTGTGGTGTTCTCTACCCTAACATCCAACACACCATCAATGTAGGTTCCCGACCGCAACAACGGGTCCGAATGTATACCATCATTGCAGAAGTCGTCGGTGGTAACAATTATCGGTGGGAAGAAAGACACAGCGGAGTCGGCCTTAGTCATCGGAGGACTCTTTGATAGAGTCAATGTGGAGAAAAAGTCCTTGGAATAATGGAGAACAATTCCATTATAATTTTTTCAAAATAATGAACTTTTTCTCCACATTGACTCTTTCAAAGCTTCCTCCGATGACTAAGGTCGACTCCGCTATCTTTTCCATCCCACGAATATGTTACCAGTGATTCCTTCTGCAATGATGGTATGTCTTCGGACCTATTGTTGCCGTCGGGAACCTACATTGATGTTGAGTTGGATGTTAGGGTAGAGACCACCACACCAAACAAAGGTGATAAATCTATCGAAGCAAAGGTGTCCGATGTAATTCTGAGTAAGTTGCAGATGCAGAGGAAGATTACGCCTATGTGTTGGGTGAATCTAGATAGGCCAAACTCATTGCCAGAGAAATGGAGGTTTGAAACAAAAGTTCGTATCACTGGAGCCACTAAGGGATTTTTGATAGATACTATATTGAATCGGTGTCCGTTGATAAATTCAGGTCAAAGAATGAGGTGGATTATTTCATTAAAATAGGTGGCAAGCACAAGACGGCAAAAACTAACATTAACTATGATGTTGCTACACCATCTGAGAAAAACAAAGAGAAGAAGAGAAGCTTGAAAAGGGGAAAAAAAGAAAAGTAGTTCTTTTAACATAAATTTTGTGACTCCTCCATAGAGCATGTGTTGGGTTTTTATGGATACTTGGGTACCTTCTTGTAATTGTAACATGGTTCTGGAGACCAAAACAGCAATGGGATGTTGTCTTCTTAGAGTACATCACATTTCTGGCAGAGGAACAGAAATAGCTAGACTAGATAGTGTGATGCTTTTGGTACTAACTGGAACCTGAGTTAAACTAGGATCTCACTCCCAATAGTTATTATCACCACATTTCTTGACCATAAGTAGGTGAATAAATGAAAGATAAATAGCGACCGACAAAAAAAGAAGAAAAAAATTGAGGGTAGGGAATTATAATATGAGGAATTGAATCATTACCAATACGATGAAAGTTTAGATCCACAACTTGTACTTCTTAAGAATTTTTAGAAGTTTATTATGTTAGCCAAAATAACGGCATGTATAATTTGAAGAAATGGTCTTGATTGATTGATGTATGGACCTGGAAATTAAATTGAGGATATTCTGAAAAAGCCCAAGATAAAAGAAGAAGAAGATTCATAATTCACACTTCTAAAAAAATAAATAAATAGGATTACACATGTGACTTTCAATTAATTTGACTTTTGTTCAGAAATCAAACTCAAAATAACAACATTAAATAATGAAAATAAGAGAGACAAAATAGGATAACTTTTTTCTTTGGACAAATATCATATACAAGCCTTTGAACTTGGTCTTACTTTTTAATTAGACACTTTAACTCTAGTTTGTTTTATTTATATAGAGTGGGGAGCCTAAATAATAGTCAAAAACTAAAAGTTGACTAAAATAATGAGTTGAAATAAAGTTTTTAAGCTCTACGTATTAGTGCACTATATCACTTTCATAAATGGTCAAACCCTACTGATCGTTAATGCCTATGCATTTTTATAAGGGAAAATTAAGTTGATAAACAAGCATATACTAGTTAATTAGTTAACATAATTATAGTTTAGTTAAATTACCATTCACCACTAACTTACAACCATAATTACGTGGCTCACATCCAAAATCTGTATAATTTTGCTCCTAATTGCATATATTTAGAATTTGTATAATTCAGTTCATAATTGTATAAATTCAAAATTTTCCTGATTGTATAGATCCAAAAATTTATATGTCTACCTTAGCTTGTATATAATTATCTTGTTGTAACATATGATTTGTATAAGTTTTGAAAAATTCCTAAATTTATAAATAGAAAATTTGTATATACTTACCCTGTTTGTATATTGGCAAGCGAATTATACAAACGGAAATATCCTGATGGACTGAAAATCTTTTACATTTTCATTGTATAAAACCTAAAAAGTTGATGTAGTTACCTGTAAGATTGAAAACCCCTATGTTAAAGAATTATCAATACGTTTCTTGTTTAGTACTAACTGGAGATTAATTGGCAAAGTGGACACTCCCAAAACTTAATTTGAAAAATAGCCACTTGATTGTTTTTTAATTTAACTTTTAGGGTTAGGGTTAGAAAAAGTGAAAAAGTGGGGTTGAGTTGTAGGGTCATGGACCTTTTCATCAGTTTAAGAACTTGGGGTATAAAAATACAAGTATATAAAATATCATTTTCATCCCAACACTTCAACATTAAATAAATTCATCCCTCCAAAAATTAGATTACTATCCCAAGGAATATAAAAAAATATTTAATAATCTTGTGTAAACATTTTCCGAAGAAACCTCATAATGTTCTCAGAGAACTCTTCGTCTTTCATAAACCTACTTTATCGAAATCATCAACCTCCATAAAATTGACCATTCATCAACAAAACTTCCATCTTCTATTATTGAAAACATAGAGAAAAGTGAGACCCTATAATCGTTCTTTAAAAACGAAGTGGAGTGTGTATTTTTTTCATCAATCTTCTTTTCCAAGTTCAATCGAATCTTTTTCAACCTTCTTCCCCAAATTCAGTTGGATATTTTTCCATCTTCTTCCTCTCAAGTAAGTTAATCATGATTTCAATAAATTTTTGCCTATTTGATTTTTTTTATTGCGATAGTGTAGCGAAGTTTAGATTTTTGCTTAAAGTTTTGAAAATCTCACCCGTTTTAATTTCATGCTTTTTATTCGAAATCATTACTGACATTTTGCTTTGGATAATGTATAGAATTTTTGGAATTTTTATGTTTATCTGGCCTATCAATAAAAAATTTTAGTGTATTTTGGTCGACTTTAATGGTGTTTATGTCAATGGCATTATCGAGTTTTGTTGGAACTGCTACTTTTTTGCATATTTTTTCAGCATCACTCTATTTGGGTTAATAGACTAGTAATCGATATTTTGATATGAAAATTATGTTTTTGTATATAGTACAGTATGGCTAAAACTAGAGGCGATATTATTAAACTGTCTGTTCCTAAGGCTTCTAAAAATAAGAATCTTAAGGCCGAAGAAGTTTCTTGATCTTCAAAAAAGAAAAAAATTGTAGTTGAAGAACCTAAGCCTAACTCGGATTCTGATACAATGACTGAGATTGACAACTACCAGTACAGTAGTGCCCATGCTAGTGATGATGTTTAATCTTGTGAAGAAAAACTGGCAGTGAAGATGTGGAGAGTAGTAGAGATACCCGAGATATTGGAGATGAGGATGATGCTCCCATGTCCTTGCCAAGTTGTGCAAGAAAATTCTCTGGTAAGTCATATAACAACATGGATAGATGAGTTAGGATCGTTTCCAGCGAAAATTTATGTGAGAGCAAGGATGGTTGTTTTTCATGATTTTAGAAAACTTTTAGTTCAAGAAAAAAAAATTAATGACTTTAAAGGGTACTTATTTTGGACACTTGAGGTATATCCCATAATTTTTCAAGTTGAATGGACAGATTGTCCATTAGATGTTGCTGCGACGTGTGAAAAATGATAAAAAAAAAATTACACGAGATGTGGTTCTATGTGAATGATAAACCTGCTTGTTTTGGCTTAAGAGAATTTTCATTGATTACGGGGCGGAATTGCTCGGCATACCCTTGTCACGCCCCGAACCTACACCTTGGGCGGGACTGGCACTCGAGAACCATTGCTTGCCCCAAGCGAACCCTTTGCCTACATTAACTCTTAGTGGAAGACTTACTCATGATAACAATACTTTAACAAGTAAACTGAAATCTCAATAGATAACTTAGAATGTATAAAGAAACATTCACTAGCCAAAATGACACTCAAGTCTCAAACATCAAAACAGGAATGGAAAGACTCAAGAACTAACATCAACTAACTGTCTATGAAGCCTCTAACAACTGAGATGGACGTCGGGACAAGACCCACGACATCCTAATGAACTAAAATGATAAAGTAATAAAAAGGGGTCCTCCGAAAGCAAACAGGCTCACCAACAACTGTAAGTCTCAACTAGAATCAACGATGCCCAGGATATTGATCCTGGTTACCTGTATCTGCATCATAAAATGATGCAGGCCAAATGGCAGTAGTACATTGAATGTACGAGCATGAGAGGGGGAATTATAAAACAAGACATAAGCTTGAAAGGAATTGAAAGACCATACCTGGGCTCAACTCAACTCAACTCAACTCATTTCAATATAAAGCAATAATATAAATGTAATATAAACAAAATCTTTTAAAAGATGGATAACAACTCTGTGTATTTAGAAATACAATAGTAACTCTGTATGTATGCAAAGATACAATATAAACTCTGGATGTATATAAAAATACAATTAACTCTGTGTATATACGAAATAAAAAATACTTATGTGGGAGTTTCTCTAATCGACAACCATCACTTTAGATCTATGTAATGATACAATATTTTACCTCACGCTGCCAAGGCCGTCCTATATCTTGCCAAGGCATAGAACCTAACTACTAAGTGGATCCACTAGTCTATGCTAAAAAGCACTAAGGAATCATCTAAAAAGTATGACCCTTTTTCAACCCATGATGGCCACATGGTTTATGGGGGCTGAGAGTTGTTTGAACTCTCCCCCATATCAGTGCTTAATACTACTCCCAAAAGATATTAGCTCATATGTTTAAAAACATAATTTCTTTCTGTGGTTTGAGATAATTGCTCAAAACTGAGCTCAAAGGTTCTCTTGGAAATCAAAGCTTCCTCTCTTGCTTAATTGTGAAAGCATTTGTTCTTTACTTAAAACTAGCTCATAGGCTCTATTGGAAATCGGTGTTTCCTTTCTTGTTTAAATGAGAAAACATTTACTCTTTGGGAATACATATTCCGGATATACTCTTTTGAAGAAATGAACTTCAACCTTTACTCTTTACTCAACTCAAAACTCAAGTCTTAAAACAAAGTTAAAACATTTGTAAAAGTCCTTTGGAAGACTCTATGAATTTCTCTTGACTTGACACTTAACTTTCCTTGAATTGAATTATGGATTCAAGGTTATAATTTGTGATAGGAAAGATCTCGTGATGTTTAGGAATGTTTTTGGATAGTTAAACATGAGAAACGATCAAGAAATCACTGTATGGAAGCAAGTCCACAATGCGGAGATGCATTTAAATATTTGGTCGTGAAATAAATTTGAGGCAGAAGGGTTTGTGACCTCTCCGCGACGCGGAGAAAAATTCTGTGAAAAAGGGAGGCAGGTCTGTGACACGGACTGGGTGGTCAGATTCGCCTGACTTTTTCCTTCTTCATTTTCTAACCCCAATTCACCTAAATTCGATTCTTTTGCTCAACTTCTCTTTAGATTCAAATACCCATCACATGTACACTAGAATCTAACTCATAACAACTGTATAAATCGATTCAATAATCTCAAGAACTCCTCAATCTCAGCCCAATTCAAGAATGAAAGCAAATTCAAGAACACATATCAAGAACATCAAACTTTTGACCTTTTTAGGACAAATTCACACTGAAATAAATATGTTTGACGCGTGGATAAAGAAACCCAATGCTATGTAAACTCACATACCTCTTAGGGATCAACCCTTGGCGAAATCCACAAGTTAATCTTCAAGAACGCAATGATTCTAAGCTTATTCTCTTCTTCTTTTCTCTCCTCTCAAAACCCTAACTTATTTTTATGAAGAGTAAACTGAATCCAACCAGTTTAGACACCAACTTAATTACCAAAAACGAATTTAATTAATTAGGTAGTGAAAAGACCATTATACCCTTCAAAAATCTGGTTTTGACTTTCCTTATCTAATCAACCCAACTTCAAATGGCCATATCTCCCTCATACGAACTCGAAATTGAGTAAACTCGGTGGAGTTGGAAAGATAATTCAAAGATATTTCCTACGGTATCTTGTAGCCCACCTAATCCTCCTGTGCTAGAAGTTAGGGTCATTTGAAGTTGACCCAAAACTCAAACTTATCTTAACCTTGTCAAACTTTTCAAATTTGATTATTTCCAAAAAATGGTTTCTTTCTAATTCTAGTTCTTTCAAATAGCGAGGTATTACAACCGACGTGATGCAATAATGAAAAAAGTACTTTAGAAAGGTGAGAAATTTTACTATAAAGTGACCAAGAATAAGAAAATCATTGCTACAAAGTTGATGAGTTTGATCAAGGGTACCATATTGAATAAGGAGCAGAAGTTGAAGTGTCTTTAGTTTGATTTGTCCACTCGATGTTGCTTGCCCGTGATTGATCTAATATTGTGGATTCAAGCCACATTAAGATGGTGGATGATTTAGATTTCTTCTAGAGTTATCCGTGGGGAAAGTGTGTTTTGATCTAACAGTGATGTATTTGAAGAACAAAATCAATTTGAAGAAACCGAATGAAGTGTACAATGAAATAGGGAATGCATCGTATGCTCTGTATGGCTTCCCCTAGGTATTTCTGGTACTTATTATCACTTATGTACTTAATTTATGATAAACTCTTAGATATTTATCTAGTATTTCATAGCCCCTATTTATATATTTGTTATTTTATTAATTTCAAGTTTGGATCTATGAGGTTTTTCCTTATCTTAGTAAGTTTGCCAAGAAGTCCTTTGATTCTCCTCTGCCCATTCTCCGTTTACTTTGATGACACACGGCAAAGAGCGATAATATTATCAAAGGTGATCCATTTAAGTACAAGGGAATAAGTACGAAGGTATAAATTTATTTATTATTATCTAGCAATATTTTCAAACTAGTGATTGTCGTGTACTACTTATATATATATATGCACCCATACTTCACACCTTTTTTTTTCATAACATGGTAATAGGTTCACTTATCTAAATGAAAATAGTACATTGTCAAAACCACCACATGTAAAACATGCCATTACTATTAGATTAACGAAAACCTGAATCCTAATAACTTGAGTGCGTGAAGCAGCAGGGGGTCCTCCAGCAGGGCGTGGAGCTTGTCCTGTCTTTGGGAGATCAGCCCTTGGGCACCTGAAACGTTGTGGAGGCTCACGAACTCTCCTAAAGTACGAGAATGGACTCTAACTACCTTGGAGTGAATTGCACATGAAACATAGTACTGCATCTTCAAATAGAGCTTAGGAAGAGTGTACAATTCAAAAGCACAAGCTTCCTGAACATCACGTACAACAACTTGTTCAACAATGTTCCTCACAAGGAACCTCTTGATGGCTTTTTCCTTAGGGCAACATTTGCCGCAGTTAGAGCAGCGGATGAACTTGACATGGTCATGTCCATGTTTGTTACGACCTTCGTTCCTTCGCTTGAAAGTCATTTTTTCTCTGGATGGGAGCTTCTTCCTGAGCAAACTCTGCGGCTCTCTTTGTATTCAGAAGTTTAGGGTTTCCATACCTCACACCTACTATCCATAAAACAAAAAAAAATTGCATGGCAATATTAAAGTAATATACGAACGATGTGAAGGATAGAGTCATTGATGCCTTAAAGGCTAGTTTGAAAGGTGTCACTGTCCTCACTTCAGCAGTACAGAACGAGAAGGACGAAATATTGGATGATAACAATTCTAACCAAACTTGTGAGAATTTCGTTTCGAGTGGACAGAAAATTATACCACGTAAATGTAAAGATGATAATCTGTGTGAGCGTGTTGCATCTCTTGAACAATCAATGAACGAAGTTGTTGCTTTTGTACGAGATGAGAAATTGAGGAGAACTCAAATGAACAAGAAAAATAAAGGTAGACTATTTTATATATATTTTGTGTAAAATAATTTATTTGTATGAATGCTAAGCCACTGATCTTGCAGCAATTGATCAAAGACAATACAACACCACTAGTCGATGAAGATGGTGTTGTAGTTGATGTTGATGAAATCCTTCCATTAGGAATAGTCGACGAAAATCTTGTTGCAGTTGATGAATACTTTGTAGAAGAAGTTAATGAAGTTGTAGAAGAGATGAAGGAATGAAAGAAAGAACAAGAGGAGAAGAAGATGGCAGAAAAAGAAGAGGAGAACTGGAAGAGAACGAAGAAGAAAAAGAATAGGAGAAGTTGGAAGAGAAGATATAAGAAGAAACTGAAGAGGAGAAGATCGAATAGAAGAAAGAAAAAGAAAAAGAAGAGGTGAAGCTGGAAGAGAATAAATAATAAGAAAAAGAACATGAGAAGCGGGAAGAGAATGTAGAAGAAAACTTGGCCACCAATATGGCAGAAGAGGGAAAAGGAGACAGTGATGAAAATGCAGTGGACGTGATGGGTATTGTTATGGAGCTCAATGTTGATGAGTAAGACATTGTGATTATTGGTATTTTAAGACAACTGGTTTCTAAAGTGGGTTTTAGACAATTGGTTTTTGAAATTGTTGGTTTTTGGTGGTTGATTATTAAGAAAGTTAGTTATTGAGATAATTAGTTTTTGGGGGTTCATTTTTAAGACAATTTATTTTGAGATAGTTGGTTTTTTAAGTGGCTTTTAAGACAATTGGTTGTTGAAGTAGTTGGTTTTTGAAGTGATATTTTAAGATAGTTGGATTATGTAAATGTTATCTTTGTTTTGATCGATATTGTTATGAGTTATCGACTTTAAATTATATATCTAATGCATTGTCTTACCATATGAGAAGGACATCATTTTATTAATATATTGTACTACTACATGAGTAAAAGATATAATATTGTACTACTACATCCCTATTACACCTTTCCAAAAAGCAACCACTAGCAACAAACCATACAATATTGTTTTTAGGCCTTTCTCTTTTTCTTTAGCCAATATCAACCATTGTTTTAGTTGATTCCAATATATTTCGGTGTCTTTTAGCAATCCTTCAAAGTTATATCTCTGCTCTACAACTACTTTGAATAAATTCAATAGCAAATCCTTATTTCTTCGGAGTTGCGAAGCTTTTCTAACATTTGAAATTTGGTAACGTCTTGAAAATTTGATGTCTCGAGTTTCGGACTCAATTTTGATGGGTTGATCGTTAATGAATCATTTTCAAGTCATTTAAAAAAAGAGCATGCCCCAATTACACAGTTAAAGAATTGTTGACATGGGTTCGTATCGGTGTATGACGTCCTCAACATAGTTGAATTACCACAACGACAAAGGTAAGACTTTTTTGCATTAGATGTTTGAGATGCTTGAGACATAATTAAAAAAGTTGTTTAAGTATTTTAAAATAGAATAAGATGGAAGAGTTCATCAATCCTTCTTTTTATACACTAAAAAAAGTAAATGTTACCGTTGAAAAAGTAGTAATTTGTACTTTGTTACCATTGTAAAACTTGGATAATTGACTATTCTCACTGTTGGTCAAAATATATAGATAATTAAGACAATCGATACCTTTTCATGTGATTGGTTTAGATTGTACCAATGACATCTACACTTCAACACTAATAAGGTATATACGGGTTGATATCATGATCAAAAAATGATCCATACAGCACCTACTAGAATATGATGCTTATATATAGACTGTAGCTAGATAATTTAATTAAAAGGGAGACTGACTAATTAATAATAAATTATTTTATTGAAATTTATTCAATTAAATAAGTTTAAACAAGTCATGTGAGAGTCCACATACATTGGAGGTGGTGATAAATCATGTATGTGAAAGAATTATAGTTATACAATCAACATCTTCAATGTAATGTGTGAGAAAGCACAAGTATGATATGCAAGTCATTTATGATAATGAGTAAAGCATTAAATAGGTTTTCTCTTTAGTCATACATGACCATTAATAAACATTATTACTAACACATCTAATCTAATATCTATTTTGTTTTGGTTTGACTTTCACTTTAAAATTTTCAACTTTTTCATAGCAAAACCACTATATATACACACACAAAACCCCCCATTATAATCATCCACCAAAGTTTCATGTTCTTTCTTTTGTTTTCTTAATTCCATGGAGTTTGTAGGTCATGATCATGTTCTTTCTTTTGTTTTCTTAATTCCATGGAGTTTATAGGACATGATTGTCAATATCAAAGTGAAATATCAAGTGATTATGATCCAAATTCATGAACTCGAAGAAACAAATAGTTGTGCTAGTGTAAACACTAACAAACGTTACATGTTTCTTCTAGGTTAAGTGATAGTCGATGGGTTTCTACTTGGGTCGAATCTGCTGGATTCCCTCTTCTCCTTCTCCCCTATTTATTTACCTTTTTATGTCTTTAAATCAACTCACAGAAAACCATTTACAAATTTCACTCCTAAAATCTTGTTACTTTATATATACTCCAGTCCTTGTCTTATTTCTTTGTGCATTTAAGTTTTGATACATTGTGGCACAAGTAAAACGGAAGTTTAGAATGGCGAAAATAGTACTCATCAGGCAGAAGTGCTTCTACATGCATCGAAGAACCTTATATGATTAATTCAAATTCAGTGGCCAAGAGGCAAGATTCCCAATTGTAAATATATATTTTGTTCAACTTACAAAAAGCTGGCATATCAACAATTCTAACAGGATGTAAAAATCCTTAAACTACAATCTGAAGTGTACTTTGGATGTACTAGTAATTTAGAGGATCAATGGTTTCAAACCAATACTTATAAGACATTATTATTATCAGTATAGAATCCTCCTGTTTTCCATCATGTAAGCCTCTTGATGACGATCAAATGATCTACTAATCAATTTTGAGGGATCACTTGTTGGGTGAGAATAATATGACAAATTTCTCCAATTTTGCAAGGATTGGCTTTGTTAATTGTCTGCAAGATTTGTCCTTAAAAGACTATTAAATATGTATTTTGTTCAACATACAAAAAGCTGGCATATCAACAATTCTAAAAGGATGTCAAAATCGCAAAAGTACAATCTAAAGTGTTCCATGTAAAACAGAATGATCATCCTGTGATTCCAGATTCGGTTACGAGGCACATACAGAAGTCTGTGGAACCTATATGACAGAAAATTTCTGCACAGTTTGCTTGGGAGTACTCCTTTATATAAAGGCACAAAACAATAAGTTTTTTTTTAAAAATCATTTCCAGATTCTACAAATATTAAACCGTTTCGACATAGGCTTATGTAGCAAGTTAACTTAGTAGGTAATATGCAGCTAGTACTAAACAAGAAGCTTATTGACATTTCTTTAACAAAGGGATTTAATTTCACTCTTATAGATAACCACATCAACTATTAGGTTTTATACAATGACAATGTAAAATATTTTCACGCCATCAGTTCAATTAACTGACTACTGATAGGTTATTACTCTATTTTCTTAATCATACATTTGGCTTGCTATGTTGATTTATCTGTAACTATAGGTCAACTTAATTAGGCAAATGGATGGTATACTTACTTTAGAATTCAGAAGATGTTGATGAACTTTAAGGAGCTCATCCTTGAGACTAATGGCAACATATAAGTAATCAACACCAACAAGTTTGATGTCAGTATGCTGGACCAAATACTTTGCCCCGTCTGAGGTGAATTCTTCTTAACCAAGAGTTTAATTGGGGCGTATTATTAATTTAGTTGATTGATGGTTTCAACCAATACTTATAAGATATTATTATTCTCATTATAGAATCCTCCTCTTTTTTCCACTATGTAAGCCTGTTGATGATCTTCTAATCATCCTAGAGGGATCGCTCGTTGAGTGAGAATAATATGAAAGATTTCTCCAATTTCTCCAGGTTGGCTTTCTTTTCCTGTCCTTAAAATACTATTTATTAAATCACAATCACTCACGTAAAGCACAATAAAATCAGTCAAATGAGTAGGCAAGTTACTCGAGAAGATTTGGTGTTGTGCCCACCAATATAACTTAATTTAGTCCATAGCCACCCCATTACTTTTTGATATATTTTGTAGGTTTACTTTAAGAAAAAGTCAAAAAGTGGTGGCTTGTGGGGTCAGGGGTCTTTTTAACACATTTAAAACTTGGGGGTAAAGTACAAGTTTTGAAAAATCATTTTCTTCCCAACATTTCAAATATTAAATAAATTTAATCCCTCCAAAAATAAAGTACAATCCCAATATAAAATAAAATAAATATATTGGGTTATCAGAAAATTCTTTATCCGATGAAACTTCAGACCTTTGTTCTTCAATGTGGTTTTTGATATTCCATATACCAGCTTTATCGATTTCGTAAACCTCCATAAAACACCTTTCTTCAATAACCAACCTTTCCAATCTTCTAATCTTGAAACCATAAACAAACGTAAGATCCCATAATAGTTCCTCAAGATTTCAAACGAAGTGAATCAGGTCTATTTTGTTCAATCTTCTTCCCCATGTTCAGTTGATTCTTGTTAAATCTTCCTCCTGTCAGATAAGTTTCATCATCGTATTTCCAGTAACTTTTAGTCCTATTTGATTTATTTTTTAATTGCGGTAGTGTAGTAAAGTTTAGATTTTTGCTTAAACTTTTGAAATTAACTTTTGAAAATCTGACCCTTTTTAGTTTATGTTTCTGATTTAGCATCGTTAATGACGTCTTGATTTGGATAATGCATAGAAATTTTTTGAAAGTTTTATGTTAGCGATTTGAAAACTTTTACTGTATTTTGATCGATTTTTGAATTTTATGTTTGCGATTTTATTGTCGATTGATGTTTGAACTGCTATGTAACATCCGGCAATTTGAAATAACTATGAAGAAGCTTAAAATTGGAAAATAGTTATTTTTGGAAAGAATTTAAAAATCTGGAAAATTTAGCCAAGTATGGAAAAAAAGTGAGTTTTTGGCCAACTTTGAACAGTCATAACTCCTAGTTCAGGATGATTTAGGTGTAGTTCCAGTTATGTTTGCGAAGCTCGTGGAATGATATTTCCAACGCCGCCAAGTTTGCGCGATTCCGAGTTCGTATGAGTGAGTTAGGCCCTTTGGAAGTTGGACTGTTGGCAGGGCAGTTTAGTCCGAATTTGTAAGGGTATTTTGGTATTTTCCCTAGCCATTTCTTTTGGTTATATTAGGGATTTAGACTGACTTTTAGATCAGTTCTTCCCTTTTTAAAAGAGTGAAAGTGAGAGTTAGGGTTCTTGAGAGAAAAGGAAAGAAGAGGAGAAAGAGAAGAAGAAGCAAGGATTCGTCAAGATCGTCGTGGATTTCATCGGGGGTGATCCCTATTAAGGTATGTGAGATCATAGTGTTGGGTTGGTTCATTCCCCCACATGCCAAACTCGTTTTAATTCCGAGAAAAGATTGATTGTGTTGTTGAAGTTTGTGGTTGTGGTTGTTGAAGTTGTGGTTTTGTTGTTGAAGTTTCTTGTTGATTTGGGACATGTGTCCCGTTGTGTTTGCGAGTTGAAATCTATTGTATGTTGAGGGGATTATGATTCTAAGTGTTTGGGGCTGGATCCATTGAAGTTAAGGAGGTTTAGAGTTGGAAAAATGAAGGAGAAAAGTCGAGTTTTCGAGGAAAAGGTCTGGGGCGTCACGCCAGCCAGCGCGCCCCAAAAGTGACTCTGAAGTCAAGCCCTTGGGGCGGCACACCTTGCAGAGTGCCCAGCAAGCCTCTCTGAAGTCTGAAGGCTGGCGCCCCATGCCTCTCAGAGCTCCAAGGACGCCAATCTTTCCCATTCCTTCCCCACTTTTTCATGCATGTTCCTTGGTAATGTACCTTTGTTTTATAGTTGTTTTCAACACTCCAAGGTACGTCTAAACATCAAGGACTCATCCATAAACATTTGATCACCTTGAATCCATAATCCAATTCAAGGCGAGTTAGGATCAAGTCAAGTGAAGTTAGAGAGTCAAGCTTAGAAGTTAAGAAGCAAGTCAAAGCAAGTCTTTTAAGTTTTTCAAGAGTCTTTATTGAACGTTTTAACTTCATTTTTAGGCTCAAGTTTCAAGTTGAGTAAAGAGCATAGAGTTTCAAGTTAAGCAAAGAGTGAAGAGTCAAGTTCATTTCTCAAAAGTTATTAGGGAATAAAGTATTCCCAAAGAAGTTTATAAATGTTTTCACATTTAAGATGAGAGGAAACTGAGATTTCCAAAAGAGTTTTGAGCAGTTTGAGTACTATCTCTTTTAAGAAAAAGATGAGTTTTGTGAAAGAGTTTCTAAAACATGACTAGTATGACAATCAAGTATGTCATCAATGTTTAAACAGTATGGTCTCTAGATATACCATCAATGTTTATGCAGTATGACTTCCCGAGTCATCAATGATCATATTAAAAATATGGTTTTGATATGTTCTTTTTAGAAAGAGTTTTCAAGAGCAATTACATCTTTTAAGAGGGTAGTTTGAGCAATTATTTCAAATCAAAGAAAGAAGTTTGTGTTTAAAACACTTATGAGCTAAAGTATATTTTTTTGGGAGTAGTCTTGAGCACCGAATTGGGGACACGAGTTCATATTAACTCAACTCTCTATAAGAACCATGTAGCCAAACATGGGATTTAACGGGTCATACTTTTTAGATGATCACGTAAGTTTAGCTAGTGGATCCACTAAGTTAAAGCATTCTATATGACGGCAAAGTATAGGACAGTTCTGGCAGTGTGTATAAGACGCTGTATCACCACTTAGACATGTAGTGGTGGCTGTCGGTTAGAGAAACTCCCATAGTAGAAATTACATGGTTCATCGAGGGGTTCTACTTAGTATGGATGGGGGTATGGGACTTCATTCATGCATTGCACAAGTAGACTTTGAGAGGAAGCATGGTATTTTCATCATATTATAAATATGATTTTTACGTCATCTTTTAAATATTTTACAAGCTTTATATATTGCATGTGTCTTATTGCTTTATATTGAGTTCGGTTATTCATGAGTCGAGCAGAGCCAAGGTAAGTTCTCTTTTGTATCCCTTTCAAGCTTAAGTTGTTGTTTAGCGGTCCAGCTCGCATACACGTACATTCAATGTACTGATGCCAGTTGGCCTGCATCTTATTATGATGCAGACGCAGGTACCTAGGATCAGCATCCAGCACGCCGTTGATCCAGTTGAGCACTCCAGAGTCAGTGGTGAGACTCTTTGAATTCTGAGGGACTCGATTATTTTGTTCTCTTAGTTTTGCTTTATTAGGATGTTGTGGGGTCTGTCCCAACATCCATCTCAGTGTTATAGAGGCTTCATAGACAGTCAGTCAGTTAGTTTTGAGTCTCTCATCTATGTATCTATGTAAATATTCTATTTTGAGACTCGAGTTGCCTTTTTGGCCAGATTTTATCAGTTGGGTTGTTTTATGACCTTTCATTGCATGGAATTATTCTGTTGAGTTAGGTTTCCACTAAGTTAAGAAAGCCAGGCCAAGGGTTCGCTTGGGGGCCAACAATGGTCTTCGAGTGCCAGCAACGTCTAGGGTGTAGGCTCGGGGCGTGACATGCTACTTGTTTTGCATGTGTTTTTAATGTAAGCTTTGATTGTGCTAATAGACTAGTGGTCGATATTTTGATATCACAAATTTAGTTTTGCTTGTATATAGTACAGTACGGCTAAAACTAGAGGCGGCATCATTAAATGATCTGGTCCTAATGCTTCTAAAATAAGAAAAGGAAGGCTGAAGAAGTTTCCAAAGCTTCAAAAAAGAAAAAAAAATGTGGAAGACCATGAGTCAAACTCTGATTCTGATACAATGGCCAAGATTGACAACTACCAAGGCAGTAGTGCCCAGTCTAGTGATGATGTTGAATCTAGTAATGATAAAAGTGACAGTAAATGTCACGCCCCGAGCTACCCCCGAGACGCGGACACGGGACCTAGGACCACAAGTGATCCCAAGCTAACCCTGCTGGCATGATCATGAGCATACTAAAGATAATCTGAATAATAGAAACTGTGCGGAAGCTAAATCATAATTAAATCTGAAAAGATGGGGAATACCCATATACTATAACTGAATATATCAAATCTGAGAGTTTAATACAAAAGAAATAT
>JAJOOE010020403.1:0-23376 GCA_036250405.1 Solanum raphanifolium
TTTATAGAGACTTGAGTTAATATGAACTCGCATCCCCATATCGGTGCTCAATACTACTCCCAAAATATACTTAGCTCATATGTTTGTAAAAACAAAACTCTTTCTTTGAATTGAGATAATTACTCAAAACTTAGCTTAAAAGCTCTTTTGGAATCGTTGTTCCTTTTTCTTGCTCAAATGTGTAAAAACATTTATAAACTCTTAGGAAATACTTAGTTCCCTTATAACTTTTGAGAAATGAACTCCAATCTTTACTCTTTGCTTAACTTGAAAACTTGAGTCTTAAAACGAAGTTAGGACATTGTTAAAGACTCTTGAAAACTTTAAGAAACTTTGGTTTGACTTGCTTCTTAACTACTAGACTTGACTCTTAACTTCTTTGACTTTGATCTTAACTTTCCTTGAATTGGATTACGGATTCAAGGTTCATGATCTCATGTTTATGGATGATTTCATGATGTTTAGATGTACCTTAGAGTTTTATAATCAACTAGGAAACATAGGTATATCACTTAGGAACTAGTACGAAAAGATGGGGGAGAGATGGGGTGCACTGGCGTCCTTGGCGCTTTGAGAGGCGTGGGGCGCCAGAGCACAAACTTCATAGCTGAAGTTGTGGCGCTCTGGCTGGCGCATCGCCCCAGAGCCCAAACTTCAGACTCTAAAGTGGGGCGCTCTGAGAGGCGCGGCGCCCCAAGCCCTTGCCCAGAAAACTCCGACTTTTCTCCTTCGTTTTTCATCTCTAAACCCTCCAATTTTCCCTAGTTCTTTCCCCAAACACCTAGGGCCATTAGTACCCTCAATACCCAATAGATTTAACTCAAAGAACAACCCAGAAACACGAATCAAATCAACACTAGGCATTCAACGATCAACCAATAAGAATTCAACGATGTTCTTCAAGAACTTCACTTTTTAACATGTAAACAACCCAAAATCGCTGAATTGAAATAAGTTGGTGTGTGGGTGAACTAACCTATCACTAAAAGATCTCACATACCTTAATAGGGATCACCCCCGACGAATTCCACTCCAAACGCTTGACGTTCTTGGCGAAATCTTGGCTTTTCTCCCTTTCTTTCCTCTTTTCTCTTTTCTCCAAGCCCTACGCGTATTCTAATTTTTCAAAACTGAATTAAGTTTTGTTTTTACCCCAATAAACCCCTAAAAATGAATTAGGAAATTAATTAGAGAAAAGACTAGTTTGCCCTTCCTTAAATCCGGATTTGGACTTTCCTCAATCCAATAGCCCAACTTCCGAAAGGCATAACTCACTCATACGTTGTCAAAATCGCGTAAACTTGGCGGCGTTGGAAAGATATCTCCAAGGGATTTCCAACCATATCAAGAGCTGCTCCTAACTCATCCCGAGCTAGGAGTTATGGGAGTTTGAAAATGGCCAAAACTCACTTTCTTAACTTGGACAAAAATTTCCAGATTTTCTTATTCTTTCCAAAAATAAATATTTTCATATTTTAAACTCTTTATAGTCGTTTCTAGGTGCGAGATGTTACATTTCGGATGATAATCCTTTCACTGAAGTTGAGTCACTCGTCGTTGACACAAAATTCTATTTGAAGAGTTACATTGTGAAAGAGGCGAAACCTGATGACGTCAAATCAATCAAGTCAGATAAGCTTGCAAGCAAAAGAGCTTATGTGGTACAGAAAAGTCAAATTTAACATTAAAGGACCATGTTCCATTATGAATTAAGGGAATAGAATGTCCTTGAAAAAGAAGTTGACTTTTGTACTCCACTACGAACCAAACGTAAAGAAAGAGGAAGGTCAATCATCTTAAAACTATGGAAATGTACTAAGAGGACTTAATTTTCCTATCAAACAGATTGATGCAATAAAATTTTCTAAAAATCTACCGGCAAAATCAATTGCTTAAAATCCACAGCGAAATGTGGCACTCCCAAAAGGACGCACAAGAGAAGGCCTTGACCAAATGCTTACAAGTTTTTGTGAAGGTTTGATACAACCCTAATGAGACATCAAAGTTAAGGAAATTCACATTGGAAGATATAATTAGGCAAGTACAAGAAGGCTTAGGCTATAGCCAACAACCACCAGTTCACATCTCCATGATATAGCCAAGTAAAAACTATTTCACTATAGATGATGAGTCTGTTGCTTCCAATAAAAAGGCCTTCCATCTTTGATCGACTTGGAAAATTGACTTCAAGAACTTCTATGTTTGAGAGGTTGGGTTTGCTGAAGAAGAAGAATAACAAGCACCAGAGAATCTATCAAAGGGTGATAACACCTGTTTCACCTATGGTCTAAAAGGATATCATAAGTTTATTTCCTTCCATGTAAAAAGGTGAGACTTACCCTTTCATGTAAAAAGGTACTAAAGGAAAGACTCACATCGTGATTTACACCAAGAAGCACAAGGAGGATGAAGAAAGTGTAGGCTCCTCATATCATATTATTACCCAGAGTGAGCATGATGCCTCATCTCAAAAGAAGGTTCACAAAGATTTTGGATATATTTCCTAGTGATATCACATATCCATCAATTACAATGATCCTCAAGAAGAGAAAGATGTTGGAGATGCTCCACTAGAACTTAAAAAATGAATAAAGACCAAAATAGATCCCTTAAAGGAAGTTAACCTTGGAACTAATGAAGACCCAAGGATGAGTGTTTTTCTAGAAGTTGACAAAGAAATCACTTATATGGTTATACTTAGAGAATATCGGGTTGCCTTTGCTTGGAGTTATGAAGAAATGTCTGGCTTGAATCCTAAAGTAGCAGTCTATCAGTTCAAAGTCAAGAATGGTGCTTCCCCATACCCTCTTCTGTGAAATACAATGTGCCTTGCCTAGTCCAGTTATCGAACCAAAAACTGGAGTTTCCTGATCTTATTTGCCAACCTATTTCATGTTCTATTTCCTCCCTAACATTTATCATGTTTTTCCAGACGTGTGATGCCCCCCTTTCTCCGGCAATAGCTGGGTGATGTTTCTTGCAATACTTATTCCACATATAAGTACTCCATAAGGAATCAATAGATACTCTAAATCTCCACCATACCTTACCAAATAGGGCCCTTGACATCTCATGGAGAGACCTAAATCCTACTCCACCTTCTTTTTTCGAATAACACATCTCTTCCCATGCTACCTAATGTTTTCCTCTCTCCCCACCTGTTTTACTCCAGAAAAACTTTGCAAACATTTGATGCAACTGCTCAATGATTCTTTTTGATGGGTTCATAGCTGAGAGTAAATAAACTGGCATAGACTGTAGTACATGAGCTATCAATACAAATCGACCTCCATATAATAACAACTTGTTCTGCCAACTCAAAGTCCTCCTTGATATTTTTCTCAATAGCTCCTCAAAATGAACTTTATTTTTCCTTCCAAAATATACAGGACAACCTAGATATATGAACGGAAAGTTCCCCATTTTAATTCCCGTGAGTTTTCTCAGCCTAAGTCCTATGGCTAGAGGTGTATCCTCATGTAAATAGAAGAAACTTTTTTCTTTGTTTATAAGTTGACCCGAAACATCCTCATATCTCTTACGTTCCCACATCATCTTAGTTATTTAGTATGCCTCTCCCAAACTAAATAAGATAGTATCATCCGCATACGATAAATGGTTTATCTCTGGGATCCACTTTGGCATCCCATATCCTCTATATCTGTTGTCCTCATGCAGTTTATTGAGCCCCCTCGATAGAACTTCAGCTACAATAATGAATAAAGTGGGTGATAATGGATCGCCCTGCTTTAGTCCTCGAGTAGAATTAAAGAAACCGTGAGATTTTCCATTCACTAGAACCGAATACCAATTGTTGGACAATAGTCTCCACACCATGTCTATAATAACTTATGAGAATCCAAATTTGTGCAGAACCTTCGTCAAGAAAATCCATGAGACACAGTCATAGGCCTTAGCCATGCCAGGTTTTACCACCACATTGTGAAACTTACTCCTTCGCTTAATGTCTCTAATGATCTCCTGGGCCAGCAATACATTCTCAATAATGTTTCTCCCCTTTACGAAACCTGATTGATTCTTGGAGATTATTAGAGGAAGACATTTAGTGATCCTCTCATGGAGCATTCTCGATATAATCTTATTCATAAAGGTACTCAAACTAATTGGTCTCAAATCCACAAAACTCTTAACATTTTCCTTTTTTTGGGACAAGTACCAAGTTAGTATGAGTAATAAATTTAGGAAGCACTTGCCCACAGAAGAAGGCCCTCACCATATTGATGATGTCCTCCTTTATAATATCCCAACATTCCTGAAAAAATAGGCCAGAAAAATCATCCGGACCGCATGTACTATCTTTATTTAGGTAAAAAACAACTCTCTTTACCTCTTCTTCACATAGAAGTTGACTCATGTCATCATTTTGTTCCTTAGTGATTACCTTGGGAATAACCTTCAACATGTCAAAGTTTTCATTTTCACTGCTCTCTTTAAAGTGTTCTTGCTATTATCTGTGAGGGCTTTACCCTTACTTTCATCAATATTTTCTTCTTCGTGTTCTGCTAGAGCTGCAAATTGATTAGTCATTACTCCTTCTTTTCGTGCTTGTCCCTCCAGCTTTCTATTCCACACTTGCTCAGGCTTTCCCCTTCCCTGGTACCACTCTTTCCCATTTTTATTTGTTTTTGGTTCCATGAATTGATAATTCTCTTTTGTGTTTTTGTTCTCCCCCCCCCCCCCCTCTATTTGCCTTGTCTTTCTTTTCTTTCTTACCTATTCCTTCATCTTTATCCTTCTCTTTCTTGCTAGGATATAATTCTGGATGAATAACATAGCATTGTTGGTCATCATGCCCTTGTATCCTACAATTCTTGCAATACTTTGGCACATGGTCATATATTATTTTAATCCATTTTTCTGTAATCTTTCATGACTGCTTCCTTATGCCCACGTTGATCCTTTTAGGGAATTTCCCTAACAGATCCACTTCTACTTTAACCCTTGCACAACTAGGTCTGGTTTGATTTCTTGTTGCAAGATCCACTTGTAACGGCTTTCCAACAGCTGCTGCAAGAGAGAACATCGTCTCCTTCCCAAAGAAATTTGGGGGAATTGACGGGAAATAAATCCATGCAATTGATGTCATTGTTTCTTCTTCAGGGTCGAACAAAGGTTCCCACTTCAATGTTCTCATTGGATAGGTCCAGTTCCTATGAGCTATGTAGATAGTTGGCTTTGATAATAGATTCACATAGTCCTCTAGATTAGACGTTCTGATCAGTACATGTATATTACTCAATAGACCTATATTACATTCCCCTTTCAATTCACATTGTTTTGGAATTAGTGTTCCCAACTCCTGGATGTCGAGCCATCCATAAGAGAACTTTCCAATAATAGCGTATTGCAAGTTTTCATTCTGTATCATCTGCGTTACCTCCTCTTCCTCCCAAATAACTCTAGGTTCTCCATGTAGATAAGTTATGGGTTCGTTGGTACTGGTTGTTTTATTGCTTGTGGTGGTCATAAGATGGCTGCATAATTCAGTTTGGGTATAGATTCTTGTAGGGTATCCTGATTAGTAGGTGGTTTTCCTGGAGAGGTGGTGACCATGGCCACCAGAAAGACAGATCTAAGAAGTGTTTAGCGGCAGCGGTACTCCTTCTACTATTTTCGATTTTCCTATATCTAGGTGTAATATTGCTTTCCCTTTTGGTGGTAAATCTTGGAAATCTACATAAATGATATATGGTGTGCCTGCAAAAAGAAAAAAAGTGGTTAGCTAAATAATCTGCCAAAGTGTTGCCTTCCCTAAGGATGTGCTCCACTCTTGCATCAACATTAATTCTCAGACGATTGATCATTTTCACCTCCACCCAACTACTCCAAGGAATCTCCCAAATTCCATTCAAAATCTTTTGTAGCATTAATGAGTCAGTCTCTAATATTACTGGTAAGTATTGATGCATTATACAGTACTCCAGTCCTCTTCGCAAAGCCATTGCCTCAGACATTAGAACTGAAGTTATTCCCAAACCAAAAGACTCAGCATGTATCAAATTTCCTTCATCATTTCTAATACAAAAGGCCCCAACACTAGGGCCACCAACTCCTTTTACTGCACCATCCGAGTTACACTTGTAGGACCCTAAACTAGGTAATCTCCAGTACACCATCTTACAATCAATAAGGGGTGCATATTCAGTAAAAAAAAGGAACCATCAGATGCCAAGTATTAGGAATGTTTTGCAACCAAGGATAGCTAAAAGTAGCTAGATGATATAAATTTCTATTTACTTCCATAACCATACCATAAAATGATATATTACCTCCATGAGATATTATATTTCTCTGTTTCCAGATTTGCCAAGTGATAAATGATAGGACAGTCTTGAAGATAGGTCTAAGCTTTGACGATTAGTCCTTACTCCGCCATTTATGTATAGTATCGTTAAGCTACAAAAAAGGTCCCTGTACATCAGCAATACTAGCAAAAGTATTCCACTACTTCTTAGCCATAGGGCAAGTCACAAAAAGATGTTCAAAAGTTTCATCTTCTGAACTATTACAGCAGCAACACTTAACTTCATCCACCACTTTAATCTTGATAAGAACTTCTCCAATAGGTATTCTTTTTTTCCATAATCTCCAAAGAAAGAAAGAAAATTTGAAGGAAACTCTATTCACCCAAATCTACTTAGCAATTTCTTATTCATCATTTCCTTATCTTAACACCTCCCAAGCACTTCCAACCGTAAACTTTCCAGAGCTAGTACACATCCATCTTGGTGAGTCCCATTCTTCAGTATCCTCTACTACTCCAATTACATTTTGGACATGTTTACAATTATCTTCTAGTAGTAATTGGAGCATGAGATCTTCATTCCAATGTCCCTCAATCATCAGCTGATGTACTTCATCAACATCAAAATTGTTAGAATGAGAAACAGGTAAATAATAGTAAAGAGCACCCAATTGTGTCCAGTTATCAAACCATACACTGGAATGACCACACTTTGGTTCCAACCGAATATGTTGGTCAATACAATCTCTGGTTTCTAACATAAACTTCCAAGTCTGAGAACCTCCATTCCATTCCACCAATTGAGGTCTATGTCTCTTACAATATTTGTTCCACATGTATATAGTCCACATTGACTTTTTAGTTTGAAAAGTTCACCAAAGCTTGGCAAACATTGCTTTGGACATATAAAAAAGAGATCTAAAGCTCAACCCACCTTCCTCCTTATCCCTACAAATATCATACCATGATATCCATTGTTTGCTTCTCCCCTCTTCCTTAGAGTTCCATAGAAATTTGGCAAACAATCTATGTAAATCATGAATAACACATTTAGGAGGTGTCATTGCAGATAAGAGGTATATAGGAATACTCTGCAAAACATTATTAATCAACACAGACTTACCACCAAAAGATAAAAGTTTACCCTTCCAAGCCTGTATTTTGCTTTGAACTTTCTTCATGATATCGAAAAAATGACTTTTCCTCTTCCTTGCATGACCAATAGGACAACCAAGTTAAGTCAATGGAAAATTACCCCTAATAAAACCTGTGCAATCCTCAATAGTTTGAACTAAAGAATGGGCAGTTTTTCTATACACATAGAAGCAACTCTTTTCTTTATTAATCATCTGCCCTGATTGATCTTCATATATGCCTAGCCTTTCCATAACCAAATCAAGAGACTTCTTCTCTGCAATAATAAAGATAACAGTATCATCTGCATATGCAAGATTATAAATAACATCACTCCACTTAGGCATTCCATATCTTGTAAAGTCCTGATTATGGAACAAATTGTTTAAAGCTCTAGAAAGAACTTCCGCAGCCAAAATGAATAATGTAGGGGAGAGAGGATCTCCCTGTTCAACCCCTCTAGAAGAGTGAAAGAAACCATGAGCTTGTCCATTAATGAGGACTGAATACCAGTTATTTGCCACCAATCTGCACACTTTGTCTGCAACTAAACTGTTAAAACCTATTTTATCCATGACTTTGATTAGAAATATCCAATTCACTCTATCACAAGCCTTGGACATGTAAAGCTTAATCACAACATTAGCTGGTCTACCTCTTAATCGGATATCTGCAATAATTTCTTGAGCTAAGAGGACATTTTCTGTGATGCTTCTTCCCTTCACAAAACCAGGTTGATTAGGAGAGATCAGTCGTGGGAGCAGTCTTTCTAACCTATCATGTATCACTCTAGAGATAACTTTGTTCAAAAAATTACTTAAACTAATAGGTCTCATATTAGAAAATTATTGAATCACTTTTTTCTTAGGCAATAAGACCAAATTAGTATGAGTAATAGATTTGGGAAGAGTGGTACCATTAAAGAAAGCCTCAACCACATTGACAACATCCCTTCCTACGAAATCCCAACAGACTTGATAGAAGTGCCCAGTAAAACCATCGGGTCCACTAGCACTGTCACTATTAAGTTCAAAAACCACCTTCTTGATCTCCTCCACTATAGGACTAGCATTTAACATAGTGTTGTCTTCATCGGTAACCAGTGTGGGAATATTCTCAATTAAAGAAAGCTCTATCTCATTCTCAACATCAGTAAACAGATCTTGGAAGAAGGCAACAGCCTCAGTTGCAACCTCTTCAGCATCATTAGTCCAAACACCATCTCTTTTAAGGATTCGTTTGACTTGTAACCTCTTTCTTTTCCTGTTCACAAGATTATGAAAAAATCTTGTATTCTTGTCTCCTGCAGTAAACCATTTTACACAAGATTTTTGTCTCCAAATTACTCTTCATAGTGTAAATATTGTTTTAACTCAGCCTGTGCCTTTTGAAGAATAGCTCTGATTTCAGCAGTTGGTAGTTCTTCAAAAAGACCTTCTTTGATTCTAACAATATCTTCCCTTATTACCAGTTGCTTAAAAATATATCCAAATCTCACCCTACTCTATGTAGACAATGCAGTTTTAGTCCTCTTCATATTCTATTTTAAGCTAATAAAAACATCAACATACTCATCAGCAACCTAATTATCTCTCACAACATTTTTGAAATCAATTTTTTTTGTCCAAAATTTCAAAAATCTAAACGAACTCTTGATATTAATAGTCTGATCCCCACAGCTCAAAAACATGGGTCCATGGTCAGACCATGTTCTTGCAAGATGCTCCAGCTCCACATTTCCATAAAGACCAAGAAAAAACTGATTGATCATCAGTCTATCAAGTCTTTTAAATATACATTCAACATCATCTCTTCCATTCCACCAAGTAAAAGGACTCCCTTTAAAGTTAATATCAAAAAACTCACAAGAGTTCACACAGAAAGCAAAATCCTCATATTCTTGAGGATAAAAATGAAGACCTCCAATTTTCTCTTCATCAATCGAAATAACATTGAAGTCACCATCTACAAGCTAAGGTAACCTCATATTGTGACTCAGTGAATAAATATCATCCCACAAGCTTAGTCTTTCAAGTGCTGTATAGATGATTGAATCTCCCGAATCTTGAAATGTAAGTTGTAATGTAATATGTTGTTTCAGAATCTGATAAGATCTCCACTTGAATATTTTCTTGGGCAAACACCCAAATTTTACCATTCTGATTGTAATTAGCATACTGCATACCCAATCTTCTTTTATACTTCTGGATGTGTCTTGTATGTTGAAAAGGCTCCATTAGTGCTATGAGGAAGAAGTTGTGATGTTTGTTAATTTGAACCCTATGAGAAGCATGTTGGGTTCTGACTGATCTAATATTCCATACAAGTGCTTTCTACATCATTTATAAATAGACCTAGCACTCCTTTTAGGAATAGTTCTTGTGGGCTTACTGGTTTCAGCATTAGCCCTATTTTTCTTCCCCTTTGATTTAACATCTGGATATAAATATGCCACCTTCAAAGCATGATTGACATTGTGTTGCTTTTGATCTTCATCTGCATCTTCCTTGCATATTTCGTCATTAACTTCTACATGTTTGTTGTTCATTTATCTCATTTATATTGTGTGCAACAATGTCATGCAACCTTAATAGGAGAATCAAATGTTGAAGCTATAATTGCTTGTGGTAATGGTTCAGTTAACCCTTCTATCTCTATCTTCTTTTCCACCATTTGTTGCTGTGATTGAGTTTTGTCTCCATCGTTGTCAACTTGCTCATTCTCGACTTCTGGATATGTATCTTTCCCCTTATCCTCATCAAATCCATTTGTTTCACTGTTCAACAGATTATTTACATTACTGACTATATTTAGATGCTTCTGAACAATTTCCTGCAGATCACTTATATTACTATCCTTCTTAACATCAACCAGTTGCTATTGTACATCATCTTGCAAGTTACTTTCTGCATTGGTATCATCTTCTAAGTCTATTAAATGTTGTTCTTGTTGCTGCTATTGCATCTTCTTAGTATTCATTTTTTCATTGTTATGCACTAAATTATCATACCATAAGTCACTATTTATTAAGCTGGACTCAACAGTTCCCATCTCTGCATTGTATAATGCTTGTTGCTGATTTTGTTGTTGTTCTGCTCTTGCTCTTTGTCACTACAGACAACTACAAGTATAGCCTTTCTTACAGTAGTTACAACATCTGATGTATCTGTTGTCTCATCTCCACATTTTTCCTTATCCTTTTGCAACACATGTTCACCATCAGTGAGAGCCCTTTCTTGGTCACCACTATCCTTCTTATCATCTTGAGTTGGTGCTCTCCTCTTGTAAAATGATTGATTAACCAAAATTCTTGTGGTATGTTCTTCCTTGTTACTTGTATGTGTGTTGTTTGCTTCTGATAACTCAATCTTCTCCTTCTTTTACAGACCCTACTTCTTGTCCCATATCATTATCCTTTTGTAAATCATCAAAAGGATTTTTAGTGGTTATATGAGCTTCTTCGGGATCTTTTGCATTATCACAAATTTTGCCTTTTTCCAAAGTGAATCTTCTCCTAGTAGGATTCAACTGTTGAAAAGTTCTATGTTGATTCATGTGTACCTCTTTATTCTTTGTTGGATCTGCTTCTGTTGCCACCTCAATCTGATTATCCTTCTTCAATTCAGGATGCAAAACTCTGCAATCATCTTCATTATGTCCTTGCAGTTTACACTTTTTGCAGTATTTTGGTAAAACATCATAGAGAACTTTAATTCTTTCCACTCTTGATGATTGAGATATAGGATCCTCAATCTCCAATTCTACAAATTTGGGTAAATTAACAAGTAGGTCCACTTGACCTTTGACTCTAGCACAACTAGGCCGTGTCTTATTTATTGTCGCCATATCTAAATGAATAGGCTTCCATATAGCAGAGGCCAGTGAGAATAAAGATTCCTTAACAAAAAAGGTTGTCCGTAAGTCACGAAAGGAAATCCAGGCCATGACTTGAGTCATTTCTCGTCCACTTTAAATTTTGCATCATTTATGAGAGGTCGCATTTGATACACCGTACCATCCTTGCCAGTGATGTAATATGAATTCTTCGACATCATATTCAAAAAATCTTCAAACAATTCAAATCGCATTAATAAATGTCTATTTCGTAATAATCGAATCTTACATCCACCCTTCACATTACATTGTTTGGGAATTTGAATCCGCAAATCATCCATCTCTGGCTACCCATAGGAAAACTTCCCTATCACTGCATAGTGCAAGTTTTCAACGGTGTTCATCTGCCTAACTTCATCTTCAGTCCATGTTATTCTTGGAATACCATTGATATACGAAGGTTGTTTGATGGGAATAGGTGTAACGGTAGCAGGTTTAATGTTTTGAGATAGATTCATTGTATAAGGTTTAAGAAGGTCAACATATTTGCCTTCTTGAGCATATTCACAAACCAAATCAATAGGCAAACTTTTAGTTTCGTCAAGCATATCCTTCGTTCCAGTATCTTGGTTGATGAGAATTGAATTGGAATTTGGTAGAGAGGGGAATTGAGTACAAGAATTGAGAGAGATTTGTTGCCAGCCACCGAAGCAGGCTTAACAGTGGCCAATATGGCCATGCTCAATTAGAAATTGCTTGTAGCAGCGAGGGTTTGCAGTCAAAAACCCTGTGAATCAAAGCATCCCTTTGGAAACTTTTTTTGAGTCCTCAACTTATAAATTTTTACCTTTAAATCTTATTAACCCTTATGTGAGAAATCCTTTCACAATTTCATTGAAAGTTTAATCTAAAAGCATTCTCAAATCAGTTGAATCAATTTCATAAAAAAGTGACTATCTTCATATCTTCATAAATTCATAGTTCATAATCTTTATCATATGTTCATTAGTCCAAAATCATGGATCATGCACGGGTTCATATGAATTCAACTGAAAATCATGTAAAACTTCAATTCATGCATTAGAAGATAGAAAATAGGCAATTGAATCATAATTGAAAAGAACCCATGCGGATCGAAGAAAACCCTAACTTTGACCAATTAAATTTGTCTTGGAGAATCGAGATCTTTGGGGACCCAAAGGATGAAAAAACTCCATTGGTGAATACTAACATACCTTAGAGATGAAGTCCCAAAAGCTACGTTGAATCGGAGATCCTTGGTTGAAATCCTAGCTTCTTCTTCCTTAGCTTTAGAGAGAAATTTGGGGAAGAACTTAGAGAGAAATTTAAGATTTAGGAGAATGATTTTAGAATGGGTAGTTTAAGGACTTAAAATACTTATATAGGGATTTAGAATAAAGGTTAGACCGACATAGCTTAGGTACTAGACGCATAGGTAAATATTGAACTAGACCTTATTTAAAAAGTCTCGGGAGACTAATAAGGGAGCCTTCACGGACCCTTTAGTCCTTCACGGTCCGTGAAGGGGATCGTGAAGATGGGGTAAATTTTTTGAATTGCCTAAGCAGCCATCTTAGCCCTCTCCTTGGGCCGTGAACCCTTCCACAATTCGTTTAGACCTCCTTTAAAGGTTCATGGTTGGATTAAGATCTGTGGATCTGCCCGTTCAACCCACCTTACTGATGAACGCTGAAATGTCCTCCTTAAAATCAATTAAAATGGACAATGATCGTTGTCAATAAAAACCCAACAAAAAGTCGAGGTCGAATCCTACCAGGAATGGTACATCGTAAAGAATTTGGATTATTAAATTGCTCAAAACTCTCAACTATGGCATAAAATTCAGAACTGGAACTCTCTAATTTCTTCGTCTTTTGGGCTAATTATAGTTTCCCAAAATTTGGCCTAAAAACCCAATGCACATCTAATTTGGTGATATAAGTCGGTCTCGCTGTTCTCGTTCGGTGAATCTCCTCTCATGCTTCGACATGCCTTTTCATGATCTAGGCTTTATGTGTTTGAACCTTAGTCATTGAACTTGTTTGAGTCCGCATGTCACATTCGGTGCATCGCCGAGTACCACTTAGGTTCTCCTTTCAAGCATACAATTTTTCTCATTGCACTGTCACTTTCAGCGACGATCAACAATGTCACCTTTCTCATTCGGGGCATCGGCTTATCCAATGGATTTAGCCGATTTGATTTGATAGACAAAAGTGTTATGCACTATCATTTTGGGCGAGGCCGTGCTCCCTTTGCGATCCACCTTTCTCGATTGGCAATCAACAATGTATAGTTTGCACTTCTTTTTGCATTTCTCCCCATTCTTTCAAACATCAAGCCTTTCCTTTTACATTTGCCTTCATAGCTGCAAATCATCAACATTTTATCAAAATAAGAAAAGATTAGGCATTGAGGACAGTAAATATAGAGCTACATAGACCTCAAATAAGTGCAAATCTACCACACATCAACACCCCAGCTTAAATTTTTGCTTCTCCTCAAGTAAATGAAGAACATAATTAGCTCAATAAGGGTGTCTACCACAGTACTCAACGAGAGCTAACATGCAAGTGCCATAGCAAGACTACTCTTAACAACATGCTAGACTCAATTATGATTTAAAAAAAGCTTCAAATGATGACTAGCACGTCTCCATACAAGCTCAATCTCAATTTAACTTCTTGTCTAATGCAAGAACATGTTTCAATAAATGCATTCAAAAACCCTCACATCAAGAACGATTACATGCTCTTACAAAGAAAATCAACAAAGATATAAGGAATCAATGCAAGTCTCACTCTCTCAAAAGAGAAACAAATGCAAACTTTGTCCCATAGGTTTGCCCATATTTTTCAATCATCATACAACCTAGTTCACGCAAGATCTCAAGGGTCTTTTAGGCTTGTAATGGGGATGAGGATTAAGGTATGGTCAATTTGGATCGGTGACTTTACCTTTTCAAAGCATTGTTAAAATCATTTTCACCTCTTCTCAAGTTCTTTCCATTCTTTCTCATTTGAGAACTCAAACTTTGACTTTTCACTCAATTTATTTGGAATCTCTTTTTTTCATCACTTCTCTTTTTCATTTTCATTTTTCTAAAGCATTTTCATCCCAAGGGCTCTTTTATTTATTTTATAAGGAGGGGTTCCTTCTTTTTGTAACAAATTTTCAAAGTTGAGTATCATTTCATCTTTCTTTGTCTTTCACTCCTCCTTTCTTTCTACACCCACCTAAGTTGACTATTCAAACATAACAATGCTTCAAAAAGGATTTTAGGTGAGAAAGTGGGACAATTTGGTTCAAGAGGCTTTCTTTTGCTTTTGCCAACAAATCAGTCAGGCTCAAATGGTTCCAAACTAGATGCACACCCTCACAAGGTAGTCACAAAGATTGTGGACCTTTGGGTTCCCTCTTTGATTGTTGCCTAAGATCACACTTCACATTCACCAAGATTCAAACAATTGGACTAATAAGCCAAATTCTAGGACTCCACACACATGCTTTCAAGTAAGATCTCACCACATATGGCCCTTAGAAATACACTCATTTAGCATATTCCAAGAACATCAAAAGTGTACGTGCAATGTTCATTGCAAGGCTCACATCAAACGCAACTAGTCAACAAAAAACTCAAAGAGATGGCTCAAAAGTGCAACTACATCGATTTCATTCTCGCAAAACCAACACTCTACATCATACTCATCATGTGTACTATTAAATACATCGATATTGCACACAATCAATTCTCAAAGAAAACTTCAAGTATTTCATGATTTTCAAAACTCATGGGGGTTGCAAAATTAAGAGAGAATGAAATAAATACTAGAGACACCCTCAACAAAAAGAAACACTATAATATAAACAAAATTAAAATAATACGATCATCCAAAATTCATAATAAAAATATACAATTAAAAAAAGGAATATTGGCTCAAAGGCCCTCACCCCACAAAAATAAACAAGTAATGTCCTCAATGCGATAATAAGAAAAGTACGGGAAGCTGAGATAAAAGGGTCCCCTGAAAGGCTAAGACTATCGAGCACTCTCATCCGAAGTCTCAAGAAGGGAAGCCTTAAAAGGGGCATCAATGTCCGACAATAGGACCAAGGGAGGCAGCAATGAAAACTCATTTGGGGCATCAGTGCCCGTCACAACACTCGGAGGGATGGTGGAGTCTGAAGAGACTCCACTAGAAACAACCTTTGAAGTCTCCCAAAGGGATCTCTCTACGGCCACTTCAAAAATGACTTTCTTGGTATTCTACATCTCGGTCAAAGTCTATGCAATCCCATTTTCCTCACTCTTCGACTCCTCCTTATCCATCTCCCCGGCCAACTCATCATCGACCCTCTTAACATCATCATCAACATCAACAACAACACTCGCATCTGCCTCAGGCTACTCACTGGGAATAGGCTCATTGCTAGGCATCTAGGTTGTATGGAGATAGTTGCATCCGGTAGGGGAAACTCGCCCCAAAGCATGGATATGCCCGTGGACTGCAATTGGGTCTCCTCTGCTTACAAGGTCGCAAGCTCCTCTCTCATGGTATCTAATGCACCAGAACTACCCTTGGCCTTCTCTTGGGCCTCAAGACTCGTAGTTAGGTTATCCAACCTCACACTATGTCCCTCACAACCCCTAACACCTACTCACCCTTTCTCTTAACGGAGCTAAGGCTCTCTCAATAGCCTTATCAATTATCCCGGGCATGTCCATCTCAACCCGTGCAACTCTAACATCCTCCAACAAGGAAAGGCTTCCCATTTGACAAATCATTGCCTTGGTCAAGGGGGGAAGGGTTATAGGAATGGGGGTAGGTCTCATAGCAACAACAAAAAGAGATACAAAAATAGTAGAGGTAGAAGGCACAATAGAAAGAGATGATATACCTTCATGCTCCACCGAAGGAGCAAGTGTGTTGGCCTCAACTGCTAGTGTGGTCGGATCAATTACAGGCGTCGTGTATGGTGGTGGAGTCTTCCTCTGAGTTGCATAATTCCATAAGCACTCAGCCTCAATCATCTTAATGCCGTTGGAAGAAGCTAGGGTAACCCTCACATTTGTTGTAGCCCTATAAGGGACTCCTGCCCTCTCACACATTTGTGTAATCAGTGCTGGAAATGGGACAGAGGTCTGCTCCTGCCTAGCCCTTTTCAATAACTCATTAGTTATAATCAAACCCACCTAAACGTTCTCCCTGTCAGTGATCGTACCTACCAAGACCGCCTTGTGATGGCGAAAAATCGAATCATTTTTCGAGGGCATCATAGAGCTGATGAAGCCAAACCAATATCGCGCTACCACCTTCAAATCCTTCTTCTCGATCTGGGCACCATCACACATCTAGGAGGGAGAAGAATCAGAAATCAAGGGAGAAAACCGCCCTTTGAAGGATTCTAAGTCATGTCGCATCCGGAGTGAATATAGATCTGGCTGAAATGTCGTTACCCCCGGTGCAATTTTAATTGCTCCAACATTGCATTGTACTTTCTTGTCGGGTACCTCTACTTCTTCAAGCAGCTTTCAAATTGTACATTTCCACTTCTTTGGGAGGGCCTGAGCATAGGAAATGTAGAACTCTCCTACCCAAGATGGAATAAAAGGGTTCCTTGGCTTGGTGAACCCCTCAAATTTATGGAACTGGATGGTGTCCCAGATAGTTGGGAAGTCCATCATGATTCCATCTGTGGAGAGCCATCTTTCCTCAAAAATGGTTCTCTCTCCATCAACTTTGAGCCTATTTAGGGCACATGGAGCAATAACTAAGAGGACTCTAGGAGTATGTGCTTGTGCAGAGGAAGAGTGCACCAATTTAGACCTAATATTTTTCCTTTTCCTCACAACCCCCTTTTTTGGTTGTACCCTCTCTTGGGTAGATGCTTGTGGAGTAGTGGATTGCTGACAACGAGGGGCTTCAAATGGCTCATTTATAAAAAGTCCCCTATGTATCTTTAGAAGAGGAGGATGAGGGGAGTCTCTGCCTGGCTCCGTGTCCGATGATACCACTTTCTTGCCTTTTGTTCGTGCCATATTTTGCATAGCAAACATTAAAACAAAGGATTTGTGAAGGTTAGTTGAAATCAAACTCACTTAGAATCATGTTTCAAAAACTATCATGAGGCTCGCCTAATGGGAATGCAGATCATTAAACAGGATAGGTGAGCTCTGGTGAGCTCGCCTAATTAGACAGTAGCAAAAATCTCAGGAATCAGGCATAAAAGACAGAGTCAATTCCAACTCAGCGATACACTGAGTTGGTTTTGGCGAGCTAAGACAAGTTCGCTAAAAATGATAGTGCCATTTGAAAAGAAACATGCATCAAAGGCAATGTCCACTCCCATTCGGCGATTAACCAAATGGTTTCGGCGGACTAAGACAAGCCCGCCGAATGGGACAGTACCCATGGGCACATATTTACTAAAGAAGGTGAGCTGGGCATATTCAATGATTAACCTAACCTCCTTAGCAAGCTAAGACAAGCCCGATGAACATGAAGTGTTCAACCTAGTGTCTAACCTAACATACACAACAAATACGAGTTTTCTCACATCAATACAACCCACATATATGCTTATCTACCCATGGGTACTCTACCCCCCCCCCCCCCAAGTTTTTTCTAAGTGTTGCTCAAATTGACGATTTGACCTTAAGAAAGTAGTCACCTTGTCTATGTTCAACAAAATCATGCAATTAGGTCAACACTTGGTTAATTAGACTTCACCCATATCGAATTAGACTCACACCAAACATTAATATCAGTTCAATTTCAAAATTCAACAAACATAGTTAAGATTTGTATTCTACAGGCACACACGTTCAAATAACTCATTGGTACAGTTTAAATCACACAATATAAAGCTACCCAATGAAATCTAACAATCAACAACACTTAATGGTTTTAATTCCACACCCACGTTGCAATTTAAAGCGAGAAATTCTCAATAAAAATTGAAAGCCAACCTTAGTAGGAAGCACAAGTCGAGAAAATCAAGGAAATGGGGTTGGATTGATAGAAAATGTAAGCAAAAGAACTCCTTGAACTTTTGCATCACACACAAAAGGCTGACAATCACTCAAAAGAAGCAACACAAGACAAAGGAGAGGAAAAGACTTAAAAATTCAAAGGGTTTGATTTTAAATTTGAAAAGACCCTTGGACTTTTTATATCAGACCCTTCAGCGGTCATGACTAACATTATCGAACGTGTTTAACGAATCGCCAATAGAGCTCAAGCTAGCTGAACATGCCTAAACGAACACCAAACCTGAAGTCTAATTTAGTGGACTCGATGGAGTGCGCATAGTCACTTCGGTGAATCGCCATTTGGAGCTCTGATCGCAAAAATTGACAGTACACTTCCCCACATGTTCAAGCTCAGAATGCGGACCATAATGAGTCTGCTCAACATCTTCGGCATATCGCCATTTTAGTCTTGGCATTGCCTAATGTTCCCCCTTTCAACCTTTCAACTTCTTCTCAACTTTCAATCAGAATACATGTTCTGGAAAGCAATAAAAACAAAAGTACAGACTTGGGTTGCCTTCCAAGAAGTGCCTTATTTAATGGCATGGCATGACACAGTTCTCAATTTCTTCAACATTCATTCTTGGGACTCAAGAAGGTTTCACTAGGCAACATTCTTTTTTTCCTTAGATTGAGATAAGTGGAGATTAGGCACAATTGAGTAGCTAGCTGCCTGATAGATACTGAATGAGAATTCACCATTTGGGATAAAGTGGAGAAGTCATTCTTCAATTCCTTCAACACTTTGTCAAACCCTTCAATCATGTTGAATATCCTTGACATCATTTCTTTGGTTCGACTTCTTTCTAGCCCAGCTGGGTCATTTGGATGTGGATTATCATGGGAAGGTACAAACCTATCTTTTTTAGCCTACATATCTCTCCAATTTCAACCTTTCCAATCTTTCCAACCACTATCTCTATCGTTGTTCCAACCTTGGTTCCCACCTTATCGTTGATAAATTGAGTGAAAACCCTACCATTTGGTTTCCCAAATATTGAACTTCTTCATTATATAATGCATCAAACTTGGCATCATCCTTGCACTGTCCACTAATAGTTCCAGCCACATTTACCGACTTAAATCCACCTCCTATTACATGTTTAGAAAACAAATCAAGTTGGGTCATCATTTTGGCCATGATTTCAACTCATTCATGGTCCTTCTCAATTTGTTCTTAGCTCATACCCAGTTGTAAAATAGGCACTTGGTCTTCTCTAGTATGCCATTCTCGATCAACTGTGGTCATATTATATAGCAACAAAGTAGCCACATCATATAGTTGTCTCATTAATCCACCTTGGCTCAAATGATCAACCACACATATATTGACTAAATCAAGGCTGCAATAGAAGTGTTGAAGTAGCAAGTCATTTGAAACTCCATGTGTTGGACATTGCAAGTGTAGTTTCTTGAACCTCAACCATGTCTCATGTAGAGGTTCACCTCCAATACGCTTCAAAGTTTGGATCTGGGTTCGAAGTTTAACCATATTTGAGGGCGGAAAGATCTCTCCAAGAAAGCATCATTTCTCTCCTCCCACGAAGTAATATCATAATTTTGCAATTCTGTCAACCATCTTGTCGCTTCGCCCATTAACGAGAACGCCTATAACCTCAACCTTACAGACTCTTGAGAGATATTCTTGAACATAAATGTTCCAAATACCTCTATAAAGTTCCTAAGGTGTTCATGGGGATCCTCATGAGCTAAACCTCCCAAAAGTCCTTTTAGTTGGAGCAGTTGTAACACTGTTCTGGTTATGGGAAATACAACCCTCCTGGCTGTGGGAGTTATCCAGATTGCTCCCATGGTTTGAATAACATTCATGTGCATATCATTCATATCACCTATGTTGTCGTTTTGACCATAGTGAGTATCATTGTCACTGCCATGGTCACTCATTATATAAAACCTGCAAATCAGCCAACAACAACACAAAACAACAATAGACTACAACTAAATAAAATTAAAATCTAATTTCTCAATTAGAGTTCTCAACCACCGTTCCCCTAGAGCAGCGCCATTTTTTATGAACATTCAAATGTCTTCCTTACCAATTAAAAGGGACAAAAGATGTTGTCAATAAGAACCCAAACAAAGAGTCAGGGTCGAATCCCACAGGGAATGGCATATCATAGAGAATTCCTATCAAGAAATTTGGATTGTAAAATTGCTCATTTTGTAATAGTCAGAACTATTTGTTGGATTAGTCCACCAGTTTAATAAAAAAACATTGGCTATAAATTAACATAATTAGCCTAAAATTTTGAAGAATTCTAGAGTTAAGAAGTAATCTAAGGGTGCGGGGATTGAAAATTGATGTCACATAGGGAAAATTATGTTGCTCTATAATGATAAACATTCATGAATAGGCTAGGTCATCTTAAATGATGCTAATCATCTTTCGATCTCAAAGAATCTTTGCATAGAATCTCCTTTCGGTCTTATCTAAATGACAAACTAAACAACCTAATGTATTTCTCTATTCTCTCTTTTGATGCAGAAATAGGGAAAATAGATTCGACCAATAACCTCTATTTTCAAGCAAGTTATAGAAATCAATTCTAAATTGCTAGTATTGGACTAATTACCCACTCTAATTAATCTCTTTTGAGCATCAACCAGAGATCGAAAGTAGGATTTAAGTTTGCAACCTTAATCCATAAATTAACCCCATCCTAATTAGCCCAAATTCATGTATGAAGAGCATAACACAATACCCACTACATTGAATCAACACCCAACCCCATGATTGCACCCCTAGATTTTGGGGTTTTAACCACACATCACATAAAGTAAAGAAAGTATACCTTCAATGAAGTAGCCATTGATAACATGAAATCAAGCAATTACAAGTAAACCCACTTTGGATTCAACTTTAATTTATCAAATTCAAGATCAAAGTTGAAAAACCCCAAAAGGGAGCGTTGAATCGTCGTGTTGATTAAGGAGATGAGAATTTCGAGGTTGATAACTCATTCTCAATAGATTGATGAGGAAGAAATAAGGAAGATTTCTTGAGAGACCAAGAGGGCACGGTCAATATTGGTGACTACTCTCATCAAAAGTCTAGTAGTGGTCGTCATTCTTAATTTAGAAAGAAGTTCTCCATCCCAACTTCATCTAGTGCCCCGATTTAGAAGTTCAATAAAGATAGAGTGTCTAACCCTATGCCTCAAGGAAATGCTTTTAGTGGATAGACTTTCCTTGCATGTAGAAGGTGTACTAAGAACCATCCAGCAGATTTATAACACCCCGTATCCCAAACATACCAAAAATACAAATTTTGAGAAGTTACAGGTGCAACCCACGGTTGCCATCCACGGACCGTAGGTCAGACCACGGCCCGTGCTGCTGGTCCGTGGTTCACTACTGCAACCCCTCCCTAAACCCAGCTCAGCAAATCAGATAAGTCTCGACCCACGGACAGACCCATGGTCCATAGGTCAGACCACGGTCCGTAGGTCAGACAACGGTTTGTGGTCTGTGTTCGTGGATCAAGAGTCCTTTACCCAGCCTCTGACACGAACTACGGTCGACCAGCACGGACCGTCGTTTGATCTACGATCCGTAGGTCTGACCGTATGTGAGGGTCTGCAACCAGTTAGAGGAATATTATTGAGTGGGTCAACTTCAGATGGTCATAACTCATAGCACAAAAGTAATTATGTGTCCCATGACCTATGATATGATAGATAATTGAATCATCTTTCCAACGCCAATGAGTTTGCTAAAATCTGACATCCGAGTAAAAAGTTATACTCGTTTTAGTGAAGCCCTGTCGGGCAAACTCTACCGACGACTCCAATCGACGGATCGTCGATTGACCTACGGCCCGTCAGTCCAATCCGTCGGTCACTCCGACAACAATTAAGTTAGGGGTCTTTTGGTCTTTTCCTATTTCGTTTAACCCCTAAGGTACGTCGTTTAGACCCTAAATCATGAGGTTTTAGTCAGTTTAAGCCTAGAAATATAACTAGAACTTATCTAAGTCAAATCATTAATCAAAACTTAGAAAAATTAGAGCGTAAGAGGAGAAGAGAAGTCAAGAACCCTAGTTCAAGAACGCAGCAAGGTTCCATCAATTCCAGCCCCAAAATCTACAGGTTTCTCCATGGAATTTGTCACTAGGTATGTGGGATTTCACTAGTGGGTTCCTTTCGCCCATTAGGTCCCTAGAATTTAGTCAGATTCTTGATTCCATGATTATGAACAGACCTAGGGTTTCTAGAATTACAACAGATCATCATGAATTAGTTATTAACATGTTCCAAATCAGATTATCAAGTTATTACATCGTTTCTCGCATGAATTTCAGAACCCTAGCTATGTATTTCTTTAGTTCTTGGATTACACATGCTAGGTCAGATATCTCAGTTATTTAGTTATGCATGCCTCAGTTATTAATGCATCATTATCAGATTAATAGTTGCATTCTTAGTTTGCATGTTCAGTTTTGAGCTATGCAGTATTTTACAGAAATTCAGTCATAGCCAGTTAACCACTTAATTCATTGGGAGTAGCATAATACCGAGTTGGATTAGGATTCAGCGTACCCATATAGTCCTAGAACTACGATCCACGTAGGTGTAAGTCCCCTCTGTGGGCAACATCAATTTAGTAATCATGCCAGTCATGCCTCTATACCTTTGGCCGGGTATTTTGGGTCCTCTCGATGGGGCATATATATTGGACTCCACATTTAGTTCATGTGGTTTTAATGTCGGTTATTAGTAGCTCCCACAGTTCAGTCAGACTCTATTGCATTGACCATATTTACAGTTCATTCAGTATTCAGTCAGCATGTTGTAAATTGGTCATTGCATTCAGTTATCTCAGTATTCAGTATCTATATCATGTCCAGATTATTTCATCGCTTTATTGCTTTGTTCAGTTATATGTTCTTTCAGCTTCACCCTATCCTGCATGCTCAGTACCTTTCAAGTACTGACGCATACGTGCGCTACATCTTCTCGTGATGTAGGTTCAGGTTCTCAGCATCCAGATCACGCTTAGATCGATTCTCGATCTTCAGTTCAACAGCATCAGTGGTGAGTCCTCATTCTTCGAGGACTAGTGACATGTT